>PVIW01011110.1:0-39675 GCA_004026585.1 Noctilio leporinus | reverse complement strand
ACAGAACCAAGTATATGAATACAAGGAATAGGCCTTCAGTGGTCAGGGGAACGGGGTTGGGGGGAGGGGGAGGTAGAGGCAAAGAAGGGGAGCAGCTTAGACAAGAACCTAGTATAAAGGAACCATGGACATGGACAACAGGTGGGATTGACTTTGGGGGGAATGGGTGGGTGGGGAGGGGGACAGAGGGGAGCAAAAACGGGATGGATGTAATACAACAACAATAAAATTAAAAAAAAAAATCACACACAAATGAAAATGGAAAAAAAAAAAAAAAAAGAAAAAAGAAAACAGTCTCATACTCCAACTGCCTTCCTACCCTGCACTCGGGGACCCCGCTATCCAGTTATTTTGATTGAAGGATAAACAAGGGCTCAGCCTGGGTCACAGGAGAAAACCACTACCCATAACTGTACATTTTGAACATTTGGGCTTAAAAAGGAGACAGTTTCTGAGATATTTCAAACTGCATAGACAGGTTAGAAAATTAATTTGAAGACTCACTTGGTTTTACTGCCAGACTTGTCCCCAATCCCCAAATCAGTTTACGGTTGCTGCCGGTATTACACAGTCATAGAAAGCTTTACGGAAACCAACCAGGCCGATGTGTACCAGGAAATCCCTTTCAATCCCCAAATCTAGAGGCATGCCCTTGCAGCTGGGAGCCTGGCCAAAGAGGCACCGTGGTCAATTCACAGCATGGCTGGGATGGAAATGCCCTTTTGAGGTTAAGTAGTTTGTCCCTCCATCTCTAGGCATAGCCGGCCCCTCACCAGGCTGGCGAAGAGTGGCCCACTCTGACAAAGCCCCCGAAGACAGGCTCTCCCACTCCTCACGTTGAATACAACTAGACTTTCTGACCCAAACAATCCAGACAAAAAGGACAAGGCATCTGTTTCCCTCCAATTCATTTGTTGCTGTGCCAATTATATATGTGCCCATTTTCACAGGTACCTATGACATGGATAAACACTGTGTAATAATTAGGATGAATGATTAGCATTAACAAAAAAATAAAACCAGGTGGAGAAAACAGCCCCTGAATGAAACTCTCTGCTATGGCCACCTTTAGAAATGAGAACATTCATTATGGATTCCGCACAGATACTCACCAGGTTTGACCATTAACCTTGTTCCCCCTCCAAACGTGAGCCTGTTGCCTGCATTATTATTCACACAGTGATCTTCAGCTCAGCAAAAACCTTCTAGCAACTGAACTAAGTTTCCCCTAAAGATCTTCTGTAAGGAGCGATATAGTGAGCACGGAGAATATTAAGTAATTGTCACAGTAATGACCTGGCACAGAATCCTAGCACCAACTTGTATTTCAGGACTGCTCCTACATTAGATAGATGAGGATATTCTCCCTGAATATTCTAAAAGAAGGAGATATTTCCACCACCCCCCACCCCTGCACAAGCCCAGGATATTGGCTGCCAAAATCCTAGCATATCTTCTGGTGTTTTAGATAATTCTCCAGAGGTTCTGAAGATTATAGACCTTATTTGGACAAAGTAAGACTAGCTCATGTCCATGGCATCAAAGCCAAACCAGCCAGAGGCACTGTCATCACAGTGGGAGAAGCTGAGGGCAGCTGCCCCTACCTACCCAGCAAGAGGGGCCAGAAAGTCGATTCACCCATTGAGGGTTCTGGAGCCAGATACCTCTCACTGAGGTCCAGCTTCTGAAACACCTGCGAGAATTCCCACCTTTTCTCATCCCTAGATCTAGAGGTTGTTGCAGACATTGGTCAGCCCTGGAGTGAACTCCTGACTCCAAACCTGGACCTTTTCATTCCCTGCTTAGACAGTCACCAGGAAACAGAGCTTCAGCACTTTCTACCTTGGTCCCAGTGGAGACTTTTCCATTCTCACCGCCCCTTTCCTGGGAGACAGCCCAGGAAACCTAAAATCATCCTCTGATAGTTAGCTTCTCCTGTCCTGCTTAGGGGACCCTGTGGAGACTCTCTGTGTTGAGCTAATTTGAAGGACAATCTGGGGATGGGAGAAAACTCCCTGGCACCACTACTGAGTGTACAGCAACGTCTGCCCTTGCCCTCACCCCCCTACTCCTCCCCAAGCTGTCTGGAGGACCAGGGCTCAACAACCAATTAGGGACGAACCTCTCCAGAGGGAAAACAAGGAACATGCTGGCAAATGTGGCAGTTCATAAGTATTCTCCTTGGATTTAGTCCCTGTTGTTCCTCTTTTAGAGATTATCTTCCTGTGGGCAGATCCCTCCTTCCCAAACCTGTTACAGAGTATCTCCTTCTTTCCTACTTTGTTATTTGCCTCATTAACTTATAAAATTTTAAAATTACTCCAAGCCTTGTTAAGTTTTAAAAAGGTGTGTAATTACCCAAATTCTTCCTTTAAAATGAAATCGAAATCTGGTGACACCCATGTTTTAGGTTTCTAGCTAAAATGATATGTTCCACACACACAAGTCTGTTTTCTGTGGTGCCTGATTTATGGAGATGAGGTATGGGTGTGGGCATAGGTAAGCATTTAGGGGAAGTATGCATCCAGTTTGCCTGGAGCAGAGCGTTTGTGAAAAGGAATTGCTGAAAATAAATTTGGAGAATAGAAGGGGTCCCTATTTTAGAAAGCCTTAAGTGACAGGTCAAGAAATAGACAGGATGGTTCCTCAAAAATATGAATGGCCAGATGAAATTGGACAGGGGAGAGCGGCATAAAGAGGGAGAGGGAAGCGAGTAAAAATGTGGGATTATATTACAGTGTTAAAATAATAAAGAATACAGAATTCCTACAGTTAGAAGAGCCTTTCAAGGTTTTTAGCTAACAACTATTTTTCTAATGATAATACATTCCTTACGAAATCGGTCAGTCCATCCTTAGAGTTCTCCTTCACCCACCATGCCTGGGTGATAGCAGTCATTTTTGCTCCCACAGGTCATAATGAGTGTTTCCTTTATTTGACCTTTCCTTGTCCTTCAAACACCAACTACTTTTAAAACTAAGTCTGTCTTGCTGATAATACTCACTTGTTAAAACCTGCAGTCTGGTTCCTGCTCCAAAGATATATTTGTAGTTTCCTGAGGAAGCCACAGTATTATGTGGCTCTACATAAACCAATGCAAGGCTGCCATTGCTTGGAATAGATTTGCTGTCAACTGGTAGGACACCATATGCACTTTTCCTGTTAGAAGGTCTTAACCTCATGTTTTTCTAAAAGAAATTTATTTGGAATAATCTCAGTGTTTACAGAAAACCTTCCTGCTTCGATTGGGTCTGAATTTACCAAAGTTCCTCAATCTCATGCTATGTTTATCTTAAGTATGTGTAAGTGAAGAAGCTGTCTTAAGAAACATATAGGATTTAAATATCTAAATGATCGTTGAATCTTCAAAGCACTCCCTTTAGGACAATTTAAGAGAGTCACTCTATGAGCCACCATGTCCATTTTTTTATAGTCATACTTCATTTTGGAACCAAAGTAGTACCAGGAACTAGTTTGAGTCCCTTGTTTACTTGTAAGCCATGGCTCTGAAAGGTTTTCATTATTAACAAAACGGAAATCTGCCTTCAAAGGTCAAGTCATTATAGATGTTACAAAAGAGGCAGAATCAAAGAGGAGGTGAGTAGTGGACAGTGGGTTGGACTAAAGTGTGAGTCACTTCAAACTGGGCCACTCATTTAATTGTATAAACTCTATCAACAAATCAGCCCAGTACCTTGTTGTCACACCTGGTTCAGGCACAGAGGACTATTGATGAAATACTGCTGAAATGCGAGATGGCAGGCATTTCTGCAAATGGTGCGCCTGCATGGAAAGCACCTCAGTTTCTATAATTCTAATAGGAAGAAACGAAAAACAAAAACCAAAACTACTGAGCTCTGCAAGTGTGGAGATAGCCTGCAAGTTTTCCGTATTGCTTTCCATAATTCATCTCTATTACCCTCTCCCTGACAGCTTCACAACATGGGCAACACATTCTGCTTTATCGCAGATAATTCAGTGGAGGTGGGGAGCCTTCCAAGGCACTGCTATTTTCTGTCCCTCCCATAGGGTGGACTCAGCAAGCCGAGGTAAAGGGTTGAGGTCCGCGTGGGGAATTACTTTGTCCCCAGCGTGAAGAACCGAGGTGTCCTGTCTCCAGAGGAAATTTTATTGTTCTGCTCTTAGCCCGGAGGAGGAAAGTCATGAGAAGCTGGTAGTTCCTGCTGATCTCCCCTCACCCAAGTCATCAGTCCACTTGCCAGGGTTTTGAGCTCTACCAGAGGACACGGGCATAAACTCAACTAGATCCTCATCACTTATCTCTGAGACACGCTTTCTTGGCTACACACAGCTGCTTTGATAACATCCCTTTCCATTGGTTTGTTTCTGTCTCTATTATAACGCTTTTCTTTTTCTTATCTCTGTCTCTTTCCCAAAGCCTTTGTGGACCTTGAGGAACACTGATTACAGCATTAATACAATTTATCAAACTGCCCATAGACCTGATAACCAAATCTAGCCTCAAGGGAAACACATATTCATATCTTGCTCACACATCCAACCTAGTTAACAACTGCATACTAAACGAATCAATTAACTTCAGCTGTGTTTCAACAGGTCCCATCAGACCTCTTTCGGAAACAATAATTTGTTAACCACAAGAGCTCACCGGGTGTGACCAACAGTGTGGTGCCTTTGCCAAAGCTGAGTGTGTACTGGGTGTCTGAGGTCCCCAGTGCACTTTCCCTTAACAAAAGCCCCCTTGCCGTTGCCACTCTGCCTCTCCTGCTCATCTGAGCCTCTATTAAATCTCACAGCTAAGAAATAATCACACAGCAGTCACACAGACCAGGTCCATCCAAGTCCCCTTCCAGGAGACTATTGCTGAGAAGGTCACCCACTCACCATGTGAGGCAGGAAATCATTTCTGAGAATTGCTATCCTGGGGAGGGGACCATGTTACATGTCGAGTTTTTCTGTATCTAGCAAAGGGAAGTGCCCAGCTGGACTGAGGACAACCAGGGGCAATTTTGTGGGTTCACAGTGGAAGGGTACAAAGACACCGCCAAGAAAGTGGTTGATAAATTTCTTCCCATTTACTCTGGTTTGTACTTAAGTTACACTCACTGATTCAGTCTTTGGGAGTCCAGCACTTACTTGGTTTAACTGAGAGTGTTGTGCCTTTTCCAAAGATGAGCTTTCCTTGGCTGCCTCCATAATTCACACAGTCATATGGGGCCTTACAATAATCAGTGGATGGGAGGGACTGGGGAAAGACTGAGCAAGTGAGAGCACCTTTCCCTCTAGTGGAAGTCTCACACCTTGCAGCCTCAACTCCCAGCTATGTGTTGGAGTTCGGACATTTCTCTAAAAATAACAAGCTCAGATAGACCTGAGCTTGATCTTAAACCATTGGTTTTGCTCCCAGAACACTGGGTTCTGATGGCTTGCTCATGCCTGAGACACATGGGACAACTGCAAGAAGAGGCAGAGATATGCCACCTGGTGCAGGTGGTCAACAAGAGGGGACCAGGGACCCTAATGCCACTTTAAGAGGTATAGTTCTTAAAAAGAATAACAACCACAACACTAACCCAACAAGAAACAAACACCCCAAAACACAACAAAATCTCTGATTGCGCACCTTTTGGAGAGGAGGGGTTCTTATTGAGAAAAAACTGATTTCTGAATTGTTAGGTCTTTGAGCTCTGTTTTATTACAGAATACGGGTTTTGCATATTGGCATTGGAATGTCCATATATCCAGAGCCAATGAAAAAGCCGGTGAAAATTTCTACTCCTTCATGACCTAATGCTTAGGATTGCCAGAATTCATCAACTAACAGATTTCCACCTGCTCAGGCACAAAGAAACTAGGCACATAAACTGTTTTGGGGGTGGCAGTTCTTAATCCCACTAATACTATACAGAATAGCACTATTACTCACTCAGCTTCTGAGATTCTCCCACTCCCCTCACTTACTTGGTTTTACTGTCAGTCTGGTCCCTGCTCCAAAGCGTAGATCATTGTTATTAATGCCACAGCAATACACCCTCTAACAAAAACCTCCTTGGGACACTTTGCAGGGCAAGCTCCCAGCATGGCAGTGACAAGAGGGAGAGGCACCAGCTAATACCACAAAACACAACAGTCCCATTCTCCTTTTTCTGCAGAGATGAGTCCATTTTGTCATGCTTCAAGGCTGTAAAACTGGGTACTTCTTAGTACATGGAGTGCAGTGAATCTAGACCCTAAGTGACACTGTGAGACATATAGTCAGTTTTCAGACAGGTTCCTGAAATGTGTATAAACCCATCCCACAAACAAATCATGCCCAAACACACTGTTTGTCTTCAGACACCACATGTATGAGGTATTGCCTGGTGGCATGCTCCGGAGCTTCTTTACTTTGCATCTTAATTATGGGTTCAAAACACCCAAAATACTCATCTATACAATTTCATATAAAACACCATGCCGTCACTTTGTAATTGGTAAATAATGAAACATGGCAGCACTTTGGGGGAGAGGGACGGCATTTGATCATGTTTTCAGAGGGTCAAGGTTATTTTTTTATTCCACCTAGCAACACCTCTCAGAAATTGCGGGATGTTAAGCGAGTTTCCTGAGAGTCACTCTACAACATTAGGTCACTTTAGCCCATTTCCTCCCATTTACACATATTGCCCCTGAAAAGTTATCAGAATGAACAGGACTCTTTATATGAGAGCAATTTTCATTCTGCTGCCCAGAGTGGCAACGTCCTGGTGATAAATTAATCCCCGAACCCACTGTTCCAAAGCAAACAGAGTAACAACAACTGAAGAAGCTGCAGAAGCAGGGAGAAGTCTGTTTTCACAGGTGGAGAGGAACGCCTCAGTAAGAGAAATAAAAATAACACAAGCCTGATTGAAGGCACTGAGGTGTCCTCGGGAAGTTCACCGCCCACTGTAAGGCAGAAAGGACGCCCTCCAGCCAGGATAACCACTTTGTAGTGCCCCCTGTTTTAAAGGAACATGCCATTAAGCTACATCATGGCCCCTATTACCTACCAAGGGTGACCTGAAGTCTCGTTCCAGCCCCAAAGACGAGGTTCCTGCCAGCACCAGTGGTTACACAGTGAGATGCTCCCTAACAGAAACCTGTTGCTTGAACTTCCATCTGGTCTCCATTCTCCACTCCTTTACTCAGAGCTCTCTCCTCATGACCTCTTCCTGATGGGCAGCTGGGGTGAGCCCACAGGGACCCATTTCTGTTGTCCAGATGCTGCAGTATTAACCCCTACAAGGGCAGCAGGGCTCTGGCTAGACATTAGCTTGGCTAACACTCCCTGTTGGTACCCCTCTTTGGCCTCGACTGATCATGAAGTGCTGGGTAGTTGATTAAGGCCAAGGAGTTTTCAAGTTCAACTCTGCAGACATCGGGAATTGAGCTCTTTGTCCTTTCCCTTTCTTGGTTTTATGTTAAGGTTAACGGATCTCTCTTGTCAGACTTGATGAGTGATGGGGCTCAGAAATGAAATGATTAATAGCAGTTCTAACTTATAGTCCCTAAGTCAGGCAGAGAAGAGGACATGACAGAAAAAGAAATAATCAAGCCTCTACCTAGCCATTTCCACCATTCCTATGAAAGCCATTGTCTTGCTGCAAAAGTGCTGCTAACAAAGTGGCCTGACTATCTGTGTCCCAGTCTTAAGGGTATCTGCTGTCTACTGGGGTCCAGAATCCCCAATAATGGCCTTGTAGTCAAAAACAGTCTCAAAAGCACCCAGAGTCCTCTGAAGCACAGACTGTATCCCCTCTCTCATCTACATAATTGAAAACCTACTGTGTGCTTAAGATGGTGCTGGTGATGGCATTGGTGACAAAGGCTCACCAGCAGGGTTTAGAAATGTCTCCATGGGGAACACATTTAGATCCCTGTTCTCCATCCCTTCACCCTCACCCCAGCCCCCGCAGAAGCACTTACAAGGCTGGATGATGAGCTGGGTCCCTTTCCCAAAAGTGAGTTGGTTGGTTCCTGTATACACACTCTGGGACAAACCTTTGCATAAACCTCTCTGCCAGGGACCCAGGTCCTGGACCTCTCAGAACCTTTAAGACTCTTAAGCCCTGAATGGCAGGGAGAGCTCATAGCCCTGGCTAGGGCTGCTGGTCATTTCTGTCCCTCTTTTGGTGTGTCATAGAAGCTCAAAATACACATACACCAAGGCAGGGGGATTCCAAATGCATCAATGATGACTTCTTCAGGAGAGTGACCATGGCCACAAAACTCTCCCCACCATGTGGGGAGGCTGGGCAGACAGAGGGTCTAAGTCACAAATATTATAGGGGTATGAAAAGATGCTATGGTTTACATATCTGGAATTCAAAACAGGACAACCAAACATCAGACTAGGACATACAACAGGAGAACATGGAGATCTCTCTTTCCTCTCAGACTTACTGGGCCTCACTGCTAAACGAGTCCCGGTCCCAAAAGTCAGCTTGTTTCCACCGCCGCTGTTCCCACTGCTGTCAGCAGCTTTACAGAAACAGGGCAGACACCTGTCACAAGTGTCACATCACCAACCCATCTGGCCTGGCTTTCCCCTGCCACTGACCCAGAAATGTCCTGAGCCAAGCGGTGTGGATCTTTTCTCACACCTCCCTAAGTCACAATCTCTAAGCTCAAGAGCGCAGACTAAGGTTTCCATTTTACGAGTCAAGATACCCAAACAGCAAGCAGTGTGGTCCACAGAGATGTTGCCATTGACTATTTTCTTAAAATTCTGTTTTGAAGCTATGGCTTATACCAGTCAATTGGTGTGATAAACTCCCTCAACCACAATATGTGGAAACCCCAAAGTGAGTCATGCTAATAAAGTGCTTGTGCTGCACGTGAAATTTACTTTTTCTTTCTTCAGCATCAAATACTTTTAAACCAGAGAGTCTATTCTATATGTAATGAAACTCAGGTTGTGATTAGGGGGGCCAGAGGAGTTTTATACTCACAAGGTTGCACTCTCAAAATCGTTCCTGAGCCAAAGATCACTTTGTTTCCGTAGCTCACACAGCATCAAACTCCTCTACAAAAACAGGGTGTGGCTGTGGGTATGTATGCGTGGGGTGGAGTGGGGAAATAGAAGTCTGTTCCATTGTGCTTAAGGATCTGCTGGTATTTGGCCGACAAGCCAAGGACATTGCACTAATTACAGAAACTTCTAAATGTGAAAAGTTTGGTTGTGCGTAGAATTTGGCTTGTGTGTGCTCTCTGCTTCTTAGACTATGATAAACGCTACCACTGAAGGAATACTCCAAAGGTTTGGTGTTTCTTTTCTTTCAGGACTTTTTTGGTCCTTTAGCCAGAATTTTCTTTCATCTCATTAGTTCTAACCATACCCCCAACCCCCATCCAAACAATTCTACTCTGCTATGATGTCCTCTAATTCTGAAACCTATAGCAACTAGCTACCACTAAAAATTTCTGTAAGTGATGCTTGGAAATGGACTCATTTTAGCTGGTTACCATATCTTTTCAAATATTTGGGACTCTGAGTTGGTTTAGAGCCACTCTGGGTAAAGCATTCTTAGACTGACTTGCTGCTAGTAGCTCAGGGGAGTATGGCATTTTTCCTTGGGTGTATTCCATTTTCACCTGGGACAGTTTCCTACACACTTCTGGCTACTATGGCATCTGTGGCAGACTGACCTTCACTGGGTCCCCAGATCCCACAGCTCAGATTCGCTGCCCTCTTGCTTTGTAACTTTGAGAGCACCCTGCCCCCAGATACAGAGTGGTAATAGCGCCATTTTTCTATTCTATCCAAAGAGAGGAGAAGAAAGAGACTTTGATGTCTAAGGGCGGTTTAGCCACTCAGCTGGGAGGCTATAATTTTCACTATAAGAATCTGAGCCACCCAAAGTCTCAATACTCATGCCTTAAATTTCTAATGCAGAAAAAAGAAAAACACAAGATTCCTCTAGGTAACTGAGTGGTTAAGACAGTTGGAAAATCCAGACTTGGGCAGGTTCCATCCAGCTCTTGCTCTTTCACTATGCTATTTTTCCGTTTTGGAAGTTTGCCTTTGGTTATAAAGTGAACATATTCAAATTTTCCATAGCTTTTAATTTTAGGCACAAAAAATTTATTTGCCTCATGTTTTTCACATTACCCTGTGCATATATATCCATTCTATCTATCTCTCACATATAGTTGTTCTTAACAGTTAATTCTGTGTCTTGCCCAAGTGGTAATTTACTAAATGCAGATGTGCTGCCACACTGATAAACTCCACTGAACTGCCCCCACCTCATTTTTCAAGTTTAAACCTTCCCCTTCTGACCAGTACTTAGCTTCCCATTGAGTAAGTTAGCCCTACCCAGAACATCAGCTCTTAGCACCTTTTCAAATACCTTTGCCATTTACTAAGAGAGACACACATGGACCAGTTTTGTACAATTAGACCACCTGGCATTCTGTCAGACTGCCTCCCTGGATCTTCTGGTTTGCTTGTCTCCTTGAGAGCCTGTTTCTACCATTTCTTCCAAACACTTGCAGTATTCAGAGTTAAAATGATCATACATGATAAAAATGAAGATGCAGTCATTCTGTCTGAATTCTCTTCACATGTCACATTATCACATAATGACAGCAACAAAAACAGAATTTCAAATAATGTTTCCTAGTTTTGAATTAAATATTTAAGACTGGAGTTCACCCAGGACTTCAGATATTTGGTTAACGTCCATCTCTAACAGTTACGAGCAAGGACAGTTGGAAATTCTTCTTTCTAAGCCTGCATGGTCTAGTACGACCCCCAGAATCTTGTACAAGCAACCTGGAAATTAAACAACTGCTTTCCTGACCAAGTATGTAGTACTTACTGGGTATAATGGTAAGTCTGGTTCCAGTTCCAAAGGTTAATTTCGCATTTCCATAGCTAGACGCACAGTGTTGTAAGTCATTGCAAAAACCATTGCTCTCAATTCTCCACACTCTACTGCATGCCCCCCATCGCTGGAACTTGTGAACCCCCTCCTCAAAATACTTCTAAAATGTCAAAGCCACCAGTGACCTTTTCATGCCACTTCCTGTTGGAACAACTGAGAGGAACAGAGATAAAAGGCTTTATAATTAGGAGAGGCTTGACATGAGAACTGTTTTGATTTTTCTGCCAACTTTTTCTTCAGCGAGAACAAAAATCCTATTTCCCCTCTCCAGGTGCTATCAGAATTCCCTTGGGTCCAAACACAGGCATGAGTCTGGAATCCCCTGCTGCCTTTCTTATCCTTTTATACCATTCCACCTTCCAGTTCTCTCTGAAGTGCCTCATGTACCTTTTCTTGCCTTCTGGTCTATTTTCTCTTGTTGTCCCTCCTGTCTCTGCTCCTGTGGCCTGTGCCACAAAGGCCAGACATCTCTGGTCAGTGCAGATGTGATGCATGAGCTAGGATAGGAGATGGCCACCACGGCAGACAACATTTTGTGTCCCCCCACCCCACCCCCCAAAGGGATTTTCAGGCAGGAAAATAAAGACCTGTCATGGTGTCAATCATTCAATCACTCTAGGGGTGGGTGGGAGGCTCCCTTTGTTGTATTTCAGATAAATTTATACAGAGAAGTAGCAAAATAGAATAAAAGGCTTTTGATGATTCTTTCTGGAGTTTAAAGGGTTTGCACAACACAAGAGTGATGGAAAATTTTCTTTGACTTACTTGGAATGACTGTCAAACTTGTCCCTTTCCCAAAATAGAGTTTCTGGTTAGCAGTGTTACACTGTGAGAGGAAGCTCAACAAAAACCAGGCAGAAGAGAGAGCCACACTTACCCTCACCCCCTCAACTGACCGACAGACACACAGACAGCCTGCTTTTTTCCCTAGTGCAGGCACATGAGCAAGGGCATTAGTGAAGGAACTGGAGGGCTTAGAGCAGCTGTGACCATGTGTGGCTGGAGGTACTGAGTCCTCCTGAGCTGGGCTTACAGAGAGGTACTATGGGCATCTTGCGCAGCTTGCTGTTTAATTAAAGGTGCAGGCCCATTTGTTTTATTCCTGAGCATTAAAAAAATTCTTTTAAGGTTTAATTCCTCTCCTGATGATCATATGATTTTGAAGTACATCTTAATTAGGTGTTTTTATTACCTCTTTTCACTCTGGGAAAGATTTTATTCCTTTGTGAAATTTCTGGAATAACCCTTTTCCCCAGATTAATCCAGTATGAGGCTCTGATCAACTTGTTCCTCTCCAGCCTGCTTCATTTCCCTAATGACCCCATTATGCAGTGTTCATTGTCCATTCTGCCCCATACCTTGTCCCCCATGTGCCGAGAATGTGGGGGATGGGGGGAGAGGAGAACACAGGTTAATGACTTATTTTTCAAATTGCTACGGTCAAGTCCCAAGCCCTCTATGCTGCCTTTTAAAGATCAAACCTACATTTGCCATTCTTTGACCTTCTTTTCTGATCAGAGTTAATATGATCTCTCAGCTTTATGTCCTCAACCACGTGCTACCTGCACAGCCACTGTAGCCCCGAGCATGTGACTATTAGGGCCTCCCACCCCACATTTCTCAGGCAAAGTCATGAGGAGACTTACTTGGAATAACTGATAAACTTGTCCCCTGCCCAAACGTCAACTTGTTGGCAGTTGTCGCACAGCCACCCAACCCTTTGCAATAACTAACAGGTGACTTTTTGAGATCTTAGACCCCAGTCTTTCTTGATGCCACTTCAAAAGCACCTCAGATAGCTGTAGGATAGGGTCTGTGAGTGTAGAACCAACCTCTCAAGGACAATACGAACCTTGCTGGGTATGTGTGCTTCTCCTCCTTGGTGTCAGCAAATTTCTGACACCTTAAAGCCTTAATGGTTTTAAAAGCATTGGCTAGCTCCCTGGTCTCCTCCTCCCCTCTCTGCTATATCCCCACCCACGAGATATCCTGATCTGCATTCCATGTCCATCTCCATGCCCTTGCTTGGTGACACCAGGTCCTCAGGCACCATTGATCTGCCTTCTCTGAGACAGCATATGTTCACCAGTGTTCTGTGATTAAAGAACTGCAAATGCCAGGCTCTCAGAGGGTGAGATCTGGGCTCTCTGCTTCTTATTTCTGGTCAATATGTTGTTCTCATTTGTCTGGCTAATGAAGAGCTGACTGACCTTTCTAAGTGTATGTGTTTCGCCGAAATGACAACTGCCAGGGAGCTAACAACAAAAGCAGAGCTCTCAAGGCAGTTTCCGCCTTTCCAACAACCCCTTTGGCTGACTTCGGTCAAAGGGATCCCAGGCTCAAAAGTGAACCTCCCAGCTTTGGCTCCCACATGACTAGGCTTGGAGAAACTCAACAAAATCTGGGCAATATTGGTCCAACCTGTCCCCTGCTTGTTTGAACCAGGCTTTCCTTGGAGGCATCTTGCACTTTCAAGATGACCCTGACAAGCCAGTATTCATCAGCACTTCAGATTCTAGCTCCCCACCCACTAGGTGCGCACTGATGCTGCCACTCAGGGGAGCGGGTGGACAGCGATGTCAGGCCATCCCCTCTGCACAGACAGGATCAGGACTGTGCTGCCTGCCTGAAGGACTCTGCCTGTACAGAGGAACAGGAACTGGGCTCTCCCTGCTTCGGCATGGGAGTAAAACCCTGCCCTCCACGGAGAGCCTAGGAAAACAGAGTGCCCTGCCATGCTCACTATGGGAGCGATGCTACTCTTTGGATACCCACCTCCCCATCTCAGTCTAATCAAGCGGCAGTAAAAGACATATTTCTGCTTTCTAACTCCCCACCTCCATCCTGCCTCTCATTTCTTTCATTTATCATTTCTGAGCACCCATGGGGCTCCGGGCTCTTCTTGATCTATTTCCATCGGACTCCATTAGAATCTCTGCAAGAAAGAGCCAAAAGCCTAAAATGCAAAAAGACACGGGGGTGTCACTGTGAGTGTGGGTCTTTCTGGCTCGCTTGGCTACACAGTTAACTGCATCCCCTTTCCAAATACCAGCTTCCTTGGGCTGTCACGCTTCTTCCTGCAGCAGGGCATTTTACAATGACTGACAGGAGGAACTTTATGAATCTTGAAAAAACAGTCAGTTTCTCTCTCTTCCTGGTGGGGTGCAGCCACAAATACACAAAAGCCAAATTTTTCTATCTGCTCTAATTACCAGCAAGGATATGAGTCACCATGAGGAGATAGGTATTAAGCCTTGTTTCTGAAACTCTTTGGAATGAATTGTAATCTCTTGCCTGGTGGTTTAAGAGCTGGAAATGAACATAATGGATGCGTATTTCTTTCTATCTCCCTCCCCACCCCACCTTCTTCTTCGTCTTCTTTTTTCATCTACAGATGCAGTACGAGACAGGCAGGGAACACAGAGGGATTTGAAATAAGACCTCAGATTCCCATTCAGTTTTCATTTTCTCCCTCTCGGCTTTCATTTAGAACCCATTCTGAACTGAATGCCACCCACCTATTCAAACTCTGCTCTCAATTATCCCTCGCCACTGTGGAAATGGCCTCAGCTGAGCCAAAAGGAATTTAAGATTGATATGAGGAAGAACTTTCTGATAGAAAATGATACTAAATGTTAGAATGGGTTACTCAGGGAAGTAGGTTGCACAGGGTGACCTCCCACCTCTAAAGCTGGGCATCCTCTCCAGAGAAGGCTCTGAAAGCAGCAAAGATTCTTTTCTATCTTTTCAGGATCAAGGTCAGCTTTACTTAACAGTAGGGAGATAGGCCTAATGGCTCAGGGTCCAAAAGGGAAGTATTAATATTGAGATTAAAGAAGGGAGAGCACCTTGGAGACTCCTAGGCAATTTCAAGCAAGATCTGGTTCCCAGACAGCATCCATGTCTTTTGAACCTGACAGCAGGGGTGAAATTCCAGAATTTCCAGTTTGCTACCAAGTCCTGTTGCACTTACTTGGATGGACAGTCAAGATGGTCCCCTGTCCAAATGTCAGCTTTCCATAGCTACCACCACCAGAGTTAACACTGTAATGGAGGCCTTTACAAGAACCCCAGGGGGACTGCTGAGGCTCAGAGGCATCTTCCTCTCTGATTCTGGGGAGAAAGAACTCACCCAAAGGGACCTGGATTTGTGAGGCTGAGCTCCTTCCCACTGGGGGTTGGAGGAACATTTCCATGCCTGGTCCCGGGACACTGACTGACCCACTGACCTGCTGTAACCCTCCCCCCACCTCCCCCATCTCTCTCCTTTTCTCTTGTTTTCCATCCTGAGGCTTACAGATTTCTCATGTTCAACATCTCTCTTTCTAAAGGTCTCATTTCCATTTTACAGCATCACTTTCCGGACAATTTCTCTGTTCAGTTTTCAAGTCATGTCCTCCCCTCCCTTTGAGGTGTCACATATTTCTGATGACAATGAATTGATTACAAGGAGACAGGAGGAGAGTGTGCAGCTTTTAGGGAGTCTGACTAGAATGAGATGCGGGTTAGGTTCCAGCCTCATGAAGTGCTGCTGTCATGCCCTAGCATAAGAAATGAAAAGAATGGGCATATTTGACTCAGCCTTTTTTCTACAAGAGTGGCTTTTCTATCAGTTTTGAACTTGATGAAATGTTAGTAATATTTCACAGAAAGTTTACCCCTGAGCTGTGTTATGGCGATTATCTATCCTGGGCTGTTCTGGGTTTAGCAAAGAAAGACCATTGTCTTGGGTAGGCTCTCAATCCCAGGAAGACTGGGACAGCCGGTCACCCTACAGTCTCAGCAGCCGTGTCCTGACCTCACAGAGCAGCCACAGTGGGAGAGCTAAGCGAGGCTTCTGCGTGTTCACTTGGGGTTGCTGTAAATTTCATCCTTGGGCCAAACCCAGCCTCCACTGTGGATAGTCACAACCACGGGAAGCCTGGGGGTGTCCTGGGCTGTGTCTGGTGGGTGCCACAAAAGGTGTTAAGAAGCAAATTTGAGGCAGTCTCATTATTGGCATAGTGGGGATCAAACTGTAGCCCTTTAATTGCTCTTAACTTTTAAACTCTTCAGCTGTGTGGTCTGAATATGTGCTAGTCTTTCTCGTCATTTCTTTAAGCAACTGCTTATCAGCAGCAAAGGGTCAATGCTCTGGCTTGCTTATCAACATGAAAACGGTGAGGGAAAAAGGCTATTGTTTAGTAACAAAGCCACGTCTATCTGCTTTAAGCACAGCAGTCTGGGATTCAAGCTCACTCTTCCCTATTTTATAACATCAGCGTTGAAAGAGCTCCTCACACCCTGCTCCAGCTGCCATTACATTAGGACACAAACCAACTCAGATGCCTGCCCTTAGCAGAAACCCTCAAACAGACCGCACCAATGTATTGCTGTGGCAACAATCTCTGTTCTGCTGGCTGAGGGAAAACAGAATTTAATTATAGGTCCTTTAGACTCGGGCCTTGCCTTGTAGTTAGTCCCTGCATATGTAAGGAGTGCATTGCATGGAATATCTGGCATACAACTACTGTTCAGAGCTCTGCAAAGATGCTTGCCCGGCACAGATATTTCCTTTGTATGGTTAGGCTGTCAAACTCACTGGCCTCCTGTCCACTCTTTAAAGGCCAACCACGTATTGAGAGGGGCTCGCAGCTTCACTGTGCATATTCTGTTGCACTTCTCACAGGACACCAAAGATAAAACCTCCAGTATAGTCTCTGGCCTGCGGTGCCCACCCTCTGAAAAGTGACATCCTGTCCTTGAGTCTCCAGGATGTTCATATGCATTCCCTTGAAGCTTTAATTAGATAGAACCTCAGAGACTGCTGAATGTCGGGATTTAACAATGTTATGTATTATTCATTGTTTCTTTTGTTGCAGACGTGCGCTGGGTTTGCCCCCTGCTGAGCAAGGCACTTCTGCGCATGACAACTTCATGGCTAACCACACTGCTTGTTCTTTCGGGCAGGGCCGATCCCAGAATTTTCCAAGTCGTCTGCTTTCAGGCTGCATTAACTCTTTCAGAGACACCTGCACTGCATCCTCCACTTCCCCCCCTTCAAGAGCTCAGACTCAGCTGTGTTTTGCAACACGCTTTTCCCAGTGCTGCATCCCCTTCTAATCACAGAAAGCAGATCTAAATAAATGAAGCGGTGCAACCAGGGCACTTAGCTCCTGTCTAAAGGAGACCAGGGTCTTTCAACAGGTTTTCCTCATTTCTGCTTTACCCTAATTGAATAACAGGTCAGTCTTCCCAGCATTAGTTTATAAGCACCACTCTCAGCCCTGGCTGGTAGTAGAGTGGATTAGGCACCGGCCTGCGAACCTGAAGGTCACTGGTTAGACTCCCCAGACAGGGCACATAACCAGGTTGCAAGCCAGGTCTCCAGCTAGTTCCGTAGCTGGAGGCAGGTGAAAGGCAACCATACATTGATGTTTCTCTCCCTCCCTGCCTCTCTCCCTTACCCTCTCTCTAAAAATAAAGAAATAAAATCTTTAAAAAAACGAGAAGAAGAAGAAAAAAGCTCCATTCTCAGAAACCCAACAGAAACAGATTTTCAAGAAGTGCCAATAGCAATTTTATAGCATTTAAAACTTTTCCAAGAACTTACGCACGCACATTATTACCATTATGGAAAAATGGGTATACATTTGAAGGAGAGACTGCACCACTCTGTTCTCACAACTCAAGAGGACAAATCATATTTTTCCCCTCTTGCAGCTGAACTAAGTAAAGTGGAGGCTCAGTCAATGATTTTGGTAATGAGGGAAAGTGGGGTTAAATGCTCTGCCTGAGTTAACCAGATAGCTCTACCCACAGGGATGTCAGTTTCTGAATTGGGGATTGAGAACAGTTCTTTTAAGAGAAATTACATGAAGGGTAAAGAAGGAAAAAAAAAAAAAAAACCTGTCTGTAGAATTTCCAGCATTTGTTAATAAAATTGCAGGGTCCCATTATTTTAGAGAAAAATTTAGGGGAAGTTTTAGTATCTGCGTCAGGGAGATTTATTTTTGGTCTTCTGAATTTGCATAGTCACAATATGCCAATTTCCTCTCTATCTTTTTGGCAAACATTTCCTGGCTTTAGCTGAATCCCTCAGGATCCCGTATTCAATTTTTCTCCCTGTAGCAATAATTTTGTTTAAGATAGAAGATAGGAATGTTTTTGGCTGAAGGTAATTTAGTTTTCGTACAATGGAGTTCTAAGCTCTTTGATGGGAGGCCACATCTCCCCAACACAACATTAGATTTGGAAACTGACCTGGGATATTTTGGGGGGAGATTAATTTAAATTAGAGGAAAGAAGTGCTTCACCCCCAGCCCCATTAGTCCCTTCAAACTTACTTGGATTCACAGTTAAGAGAGTTCCTTTTCCAAATGTCGGTTTATAGCTGCTACTTCCACTATTCTCACAGTCAGGGAGCGCTTTACAAAAACAGGAACAGGAGCTGCTCTTTCCTGAAGGTCCTTGGGGGTCAATACTATGTATGGTCTTGCTCTGCAGCCCTACACTAAGCTACAGGTTATTTTGATAACAAGCCCAAAGGTGGCCATGGAAGGTAGGAGCTGGGCTTCCAGAAGACAATGGAACCTTGGTAGATGTACACATTATTTATTTTTAATTTTTTTACTGTTTTTCTTCTCTTTATGTCTGAGCTGTGACCTTAGTTTCAGTAATCCTTCACCTTTTCTTCTTCCCTCATTATCCACCCTGGCTGGCACTCACACAGTTTCTACTTTATTGTACTTGGGGGCAGAATTTCTGCTTTTTATTGAAATTGCTCGCGCCAACTCACTAGATTCTGGATGACTGGAAACTGATTGCAGAAGGGGAGCAGGGAGAGGGAGCTTTTATAGGGACAGGTTCAAAGGGAGAAGTTGGAGGGCCTTTTGATTTTCCTGGTCTGCCTGGAAAGGAAAGGCTGCCAGGAGCCATACTCACTGGGATTGACGGTCAGCCTGGTTCCTTGTCCGAATACCAGCTTCTGGCCGTTCCCTGATACACCACAGCAAACAGCTTTACACAAACCTCACTCAAGGCCCTTCTCACTCCCTCTTGAGGGGGAAGCCTATTCTGCTCCCTGAGTGCCTGCCAGGCTGCTGTGGACAACGGCCTGAATCTCACAAGCCAGAAGGTTTAGGACAGTATCTGCTTGGAGCTTCCCATTTTCTCCTTGACAAAGTCTCCTTAGTCTTCTTTGTAGACAGGTACCAGATTTTCAACTTCTTTGCCAGTCAAATATTTAACACCTTTATTTCACTTCATAGAATTCTAACATTAAAAACCATCTTTCTTGCAGTATTTTCAGAGCTGCCCCTAAAAACAGTTGGGCTAAAAGAACTTTTATATTCAGAATGCATCAGGTCTCCTGAGTGAAGCTGAGTTGGCTTCCTCCTTACGATTTCTGGTTTGAATCCTAGAGTCTGCTCATCTGGGACTTAATTCATGGGGCTAAACCCTACTTGTCCCTGCACAATTACTTAGACTTATTTTTGTGCTCATTCCTTCCCCCAGCTTATGTCCAACCAGGACATAGCTAGCACCTGTCACCAACAGGGAGCCCCCCGCCCCCCACCCCAATTCCCTTCTAGGAGAACCCACCCATGTCCTCTTTACTCTGAAAACAGACATGGTTTTTCCTCTGCTCAAAGACATGTGACTTAAAAATAATTTCTAATATTGCAAAATGAAGAGGATTAGGAGAAAATCTGTTGCCTCTGTTTTCCTCCTTCCTCCTCCCCACTCCTTTCCAATAGTCTTAAACCCTTTCTAGAACATCCCCTTTAGGATTAGAGAAATGCGGCAAGTTTCTAATCTCTTCATCATTTTTCTTGCTATCTGTTTACTCCAGTTGTGTATTTATGATCTAAATTTACATTTCATTTCCATTTGCAGGAGCTACTAATGCAGTTTTACATTATTTCCAGAGCACTGTGTGTAATGATAAACTCTATTAAAATAAACCAAGTCACAAGGTGTGTTTTTAGGGCTGGAGGTTGATGTTTCTATCTTCCCAAGACAGGACGGGAGTGAACAAGTTAAGGTAAGCCCAAGATCAAGGCAGTTCAGCCAACTAGGCAACCAGGCTTGTGGGGCTGACATGCTTATGTCTAAATAACTATCTACTGCATATTGCCCCTTGGGATTAATTTGGATTTGTTTTTAATCTAGTTCCAAAATGTCATCTTCTCATCTCTTTTGCTTTTAGACTCTCTCTGACAGGCAAAGCTTAAGGTAAATCTTGTGGATATTTTTGGAATCTCAACCAATATTTCATTTCTGTACACATCACTACACATCACAAAGGAAGGAACCAAAAGGAGGATGAATATAACACCTCAGTTCTCTGGCAGAGATGAGATTCATAAATAAAAATGGAATGGCATGTGCTTTTTCTGATGATCATTTCTAATATCTGGAAGACTGTAAATATCCAACCCAATGTGGAAACATAGAAGCTGGCCCATTTGCTCTTTAGACTCTAGTTAGTGAATAAACACACAGATCAGTATGAACATGTTTTTAAAAATCTTATGTTGTTTTAGGCATAAATGACCTTAGGGAGGTCACCTGAAGCTAACAGGATACTCATTAGGGCATCCTGATTCTAACCTTTTGAATATGGATAATAATTTGACCATGAAACTAGAAGGTTTACTTTGAAGTACCCAATGGGCAGGTGGTATCTCTTGGGAATTGGAAGCAAAAGTTAAACCCCACACAATTTTATGGAATGAACTTCCATTGTAGTAAATAGACTCCCTCATGAGCAAAATTCAGCTACAGTCAAGTTAATTGAAATTAGGTTTGTTTTGAGGATGGTGGGCAGCTCTCAAAATATCCTCCTGGGTATTGCAAGATAGAGACAAGGGCTGTCTTTGCATTTGGATTGTGGGATCCTCTCACACTTCCAAGCTGAGTTGCTACTTTTTCACTGAAGGGCGAGAAAATGAGTGGGTGTTAAGGGGTTCTCTGTTGCAGAGTTTAGCTAGGGAAAGGATAAAAATGTCTCATCTAGAAACACAATGGGTAACAGTGCCATGGGCATGTTTTCAAAAGTTCATGATCTTTCTATTTTGCATGTTTGCTTTGAATCTTACCCTTTCCCTAAATATCAGCTTGTTATCAATGTCAGCACCAGAAAAATCTTTCATGGCTTTCCCCAGCCAGCTTGGCTCCAAGATTTTGAGTGTTAAGGGGATTAGACATTTTTTTTCTCCCTAACTGAGCTGATGGAGGCCCTGGGAAGACAAGGTGGAGACCATGGGAGAGGTGGCTCAGTTGTTTACATGAGTAGGCACATTTCCCCATCTCCTTGTGGATCCCACTGCGTGGCATGTCCCCTGCCATTGCTGTGCACGTTAGTCTAATCTGTCCTATCTCCCCTCTTCCTTTCTAAACCTTTCTTTCCCCTACACCCTAAAACTTCAGCTCAGATTCCACTTGTCAGATGCACATCGCCAACAACAACATAAAGAAACTTCATATTTTTAAGCACTTAAAGATGTTGAAGAAACAGCCCTCAAGAGCCTCCACTCAGAGGCCCTCATTATCATTTTCACCAGAAAGACACATGGCACCAAGCCCTAAAAGATGCTGACAACGAGGTGAGTAATTCAGTGATCTCACACTGAATTTCTAAGTGTAGAGGCTTGCATTTAGAAACAAGTGATCTTTAAAACATACCTGGCCTAACAGTCAGAGTTGTTCCTTTCCCGAATGTCAACTTCTCATTGCCTCCTGTATCACACAATGGTATGAGGCTCTACAAAAACTCAGTTGCCCAAACTCCCCCTGCTATCTACCTAAATGTTTATGTAAAACCAGCTCTTTATAAAGAGGGTCTGGTCTGGTGGTAGAGGTTATGGATCACAGGGCCCTCCCTTTTCCTTGCAATTCTGTCACTTCCCTGGAAATGTGCTGACCTCCCCTACCAGCACACCTGTTTTGGTGAAGTAGTAGTAGGAATTACCTCCCCTTTTCATGGAGGAAGAAAATAGAGGCTCAGAGAGAGTTTCTCTTAGTTCCATGGAAAAATCTTACCAATTATAAAAAGAAATTAAGCTCTCAACAGTCTAACTCCTTAGTTCAATGCTCCACTAGCACTGTCATTCCCTCTGTTAGGTGAAATGGCATTTGAAGGGAAATGACAGTCAGGCAAGAGGTAGGGATACACGAGGGGTGGTTTGAAGGGGAGACCATCAAGGGACTGCTATGATTTGGACTTGGGCTATGACAAAGAATGGAAAATTTAGGAATTAGCATTCCAGAGAGACATTTGGAAACATTAGTTATTCAAACTTACATGGGTTTACTGTCAGTTTCGTTCCTTTTCCAAAGGAGACTTTTCCAGAGCCGCCCTGAGTTCCACCCCCACACAGGGCTTTACAAATACTGCCAACACCCGCCCACCAGGCCCCGAGCCCCAAGGCCCCTGCCCACCCAGGCGGAAGCACAAAGCCAGGAACCCAAGGTTGAGTGGTGATACAATTGCATGGTTATTCCTGAAATGAGAGAGGAAGTATGGAAAAATTCAATCATTCATTACCCAACAGCCAGTTGTTAGTTAATGAACCAACCTGGCTGTTTGGCAGTTGCAGTTAATTTTAAACAGCTCAGCCTTTGGGGTCAGGGCACATTTCTTAACTTGCTGAGCCTCAGCTTCCCTATCTGTCAGGTGGAGAGAGTGCTAACTGCTTTGTGATGTTGCTGTGAGGATTAGGATGGCAGCCCACTTCTTTAGGAATTATTTTAGCAATTTAAGAGACCAAACCAGCAGTGACTTCCCCCTCCCCCAACATAACCCCTCCACTAATAAACATTTAACTCTGTAATCGGAGTGCCAAGAATTAAATTCCAGGTCCTCCTTCTTTCTATATCAACTTGAGAAAGTTACTCAACCTCCCCATGTTTCTTCTACACAAACAGAAAGTTCTCTTCTATGAGATGAAGATAACCACAGCAACCAGTCCACAGAGCTGGCATAAAGATTAAATGTGATAATAGGTAGAAAGCAGGCAGCACATTGCCTAGCAGAGAGTAAGCAATTCATAAATCATCATTATTTTCCCCCCAAGAATCCAAAAACACTGCTCACATTCCTTTTTTCACAAAGACCTAAAAATCTGTAAGTCCCTGGGCACTTCTCTTCCTTTAACTGACATACCAGGAGGGATTTGAGGGTCACAGAAGAGCCAGCAAGTGGTTTGATGAGGGGGTGGTGAGTGATTTTGTGAGAATTTGGTGAAAGCTATAGTCAGCTGCATGAGCGTACCTTCACAATTAGATCATTTTGCGGATGGCAGCCTTCAGCCAGGCAGAGCTTGAATATTAGCAGAGATGGGCTAAGATGCCATGCCCCCATTAGTTGGAGTAGAAAGGATCTCAGATCACATTCAAGAAGAGGGTTCAACTCTCCTCCACTTACCAGGATTCACTGTGAGCTGAGTTCCTTTCCCAAATGTGATCTTAGAACCACTGACTTGCTGAACACTATGCAGAGGGGCTTTGCAAAAACCTATAATGTCAGCTTCATGAACCTAGCTTTTCAGAGCTTCCCCAAAACTCAAATTTTTTCTTCAACCTCCAAATCCTGAAGACAAGAGAAGTGATGGTGTCTTTCTTTCTGGTAACCCAGAACTTTCAGGTCTGAGAGACATGTTCAAGAGATGTGATTGTCACTTTAAGACACCAGCAGGCTCAGCACGCCAATTTTGTATACATATTCTGCGGTCCAAAGCAATTGCACAGCTGATGCAATCTATCATAGACTATAAACTCCCACTGGGAAAGAAATTAGCTCTGCACAATTTATAGGTAGTGTCTGATGGTCATAGCCATTGTCTGAAGATCAGCATTTTCATTTTGGCTTTGTCCATCCCTGACTCAGTCTGGAGATGGCTGCCCCTTCTCTCTAAGATCAGGTTCTGCTATTATCCCCACTTCCACTAGAGTTTTCCTCCCAACAGGCATGCGATAATTTTTATCTCCCTTTAGAACTCTAGGGTTCTGTTTTGAGCTCACTAAGTTTAAGGTTTAGATAGAGAATGTTTGGGGTACCAATGAAGCTGTCATGGAGAAGCAGCGTGATGTTTTCTCCCCTTTCGGTCTGGCCTTGTCAGAGCCAGGAGTGGTCTTGGATTTTCCCAGGACCAAACTCAGATGTGTGACTTTGTGCAAGTTCACAAGTCCCTCTGAATTTCACTGCCCTCATTGGCAAAATTAAATTGGTGAGTTAGGTGGTCTTTAAAGACTTTATATGAGCTGTTAGTCTTTGATTTAATTCTCTGAATCTAATTTATCTAAAAATGCTGTGAGATTGTACCCCCCGCCCCCCGGCCCCCCAGGGTGCCTTCTCCTCTTCCCCATTTCCTAAATAGAATAAAATAAGCACACAAGAGAACAATAGGTCCCTACTTATTATACTATAGGGAAATGGAGTTTTCCAAGCCTACCATCTGCCTTCATATTTGATCCTTTTAGAAGTTTGAATTTTGGAATAAAATTCTCAAGGAGAAGTGTTCTTTCTTTGGAGCTTCCGGCCAATTAAAAACCCAATCAAATAAACCGACGCATTTGGTATAAAGCTTGTACTTACTAAATGTCACTCTCACTTGAGTCCCGGTTCCAAATGTAAATTTCCTATCTCCTTCATTCCCACAGAGGCTGATGCCTTTACATAAACTATAGACTCTTGCTTACCCGCAGGAAAGTGGTTTGATCTTTACAGTCTTTCCCCACTGGATGAGGGAATTCATTATCTGGTCAAGTGTCAGGTGTTAGATATGGAGGGCGTTCGGCTAAAACGATGTCTGAATGGGGGTACTCACCTAGGCTTACAAATAACTGAGTCCCCCTCCCAAAGATGAGGTTCTCAGTGCTCTTCACACAGTGTCTGGGCCCTTTACTAAAAGTCCCTCTTAGAGCTGAGTGGTGACTTCCTCTCAGACCACAGCCTGTCTCTAATGTGACTAAGGGCACAATAGGGGCCAGCTTCATGAGCAAGGTCATTTGGGGTGTCCCCCTTTACTAATGCAGCCTAGGACTCAGGCTATGAGGACAGGGGACCAACCATGTCAGGATTGTCCAAAGCTCTTCTCTGGCTTCACAGGCAGCTAAGACCCCCAGACCCTGAACATCTGCAGGGTGTTTGTTGCTGCCCGCCTTGTCCTGCCAATCTGTAAGAACCATGATGCCTGGTGGTTCACCACTGGTTCTGGCCTGCAGCAGGGAAGGAGACCCCTGTGGGCATCAAGTGTATGAGATGCCAGGCCCCTCTTTTTTGTTGTTGGAAAGACGGAATTAATGTCACTTCTCCTATGTGGTCTGCTGGGAGCCTAATTTCAGAGAGGTACAATTTTTGAAAAGTTTTTTTACAGATCAGCTCAAGAAAACTTAAACCTGCCCACAGAATAAATAAATACATGCTGAAGCCAGTCACCAAATAACATTTTTGATTACCTGATGTTTTAGGTTATCCATGCGTTGTGTGCATTTTGTTTCCCTGAAGCCAAGCTTCTTACACAGGCCACAGTTAGCCATGACTGGGTCTCAAAGGTAAACGTGTTCTTGTGCATCCAGTCTCTGCCCAGTGACAAAACCCCCTTCTCCCACATGATTCCTGGAAAAAACCGCAGGCACTTAATAAATATTTGTTAAGTTGAATGTATTAAACATGCATCTTTTTTTCCTATTCCTTAAGGAACACTTGAATATCTCTGTGACAATTTTCAGATAAAAAACATTAATTCTTCCAGATATTACTTGCTGAATTTCATGATTCTTCTAGTCTAGGCTCCAAATATCAATTTCATATTAACTCCCTTCCCACAGGGGTGAGCACCTTTACAAAAACCAGAAGCGTCAGCATGGTTGAAAGGGATGTGGTATCAACTTTGTTTTTTCTCGGCACGATGCTGAGGCTCCTTTCTGCTCCCCACAGGTGCCCATCTTCCTGGGGAAAGGCTTGCCCTTTTCCTTCATTCAGAGCAGAAATAGGATGCAGGCAGAAAAGATTTCAGGATCAAGATGATAAATAAGATATCAAATGTTTTCACACTATGCAGAGCTTTCTTCTTCTTCTCCTTCTTTTTTTTTTTGGCCAAATTGATGTTTTTACCAAAGGCTGTTTTCAGCACTTTCTCTCTCCCAGTTGCAATAATAACTAGATTTCAAGTTGGCATCTGGGTTTGAACCTCCAGGCTCTGATGAGTCACACATACTGAGTCAAGAAATTATGCTAATCCCCAAGGAAGAAGCATGTTTTGCTTTTCCGCCTTGCTGGGCAATGAAGAGTTCAAACAACACATACAGGGAAATATAAACTGATAACTCTCTCAGATCATATCTGTAACATTTTTTGTTAGCATCCTAGAAGGCACGACCTTAAAGGAAATTTTGCAACTGCCCACGTTTTGAGGATAAAGTAGCTGAAGTCCTGAGGGGTAAATCTGCTCTAGGTTATGTAGGTAAGTAGAGGCAGACCTGGGGCTAGAATTCAGAACACCCAAGTCCCAGGCCTGTTTTCTGCTGCTTCCCTCATGTGACTCAGGAAAACAAAGACCTTGCCTGGGTAGAGTCCAGCCCTAGAGGGTCCACTGACCAACCCAAGTATGATTATCCCTGTTAAACAGTGGACACACCATTCAAAGGAGGTGTTGGTTTTGGAGTATAGTTATGATTTTAGAAAGAGATATAGAGTAACGTAATTAATTTTTAACATTTTCTTTCTTAGGCTGCAGGCAACAGCAACTGATAGTAGGGAAAGTGACTCATGAGATCTCCAGAAAGACAAGGGAGAGGTATTTAAAAATTTGCCCTTTACCAAAAGGATAATCCAACAGAGGGTTGGCTCTGATTCCTCTTTCTCTGCAGGACTCATCACAGAGGTGACAAACAGTGTGGTGTTACCTACTATGCCAGCTCCCACAGCAAATATTGCTAACAGTAACATTATTTTCCTCTTAGTCTAGATGTGGCCTCACAGTCCTTGCTAACAATGTACTCCAGAGAGCCACAAACAATCGCTGGCCATTGGTAATTGAGATATAACCTGTTTGTCCTCCCTGCCCTGAGGGATCATTGGAGAGAAAACCCTACAGAAGGTGTGATAAATCTGGTTGGCAAGAGTCAGGCCAGGTCCCACACAGCCCCATCTCGAAAGGCATCACTAACCTGGATGGACCAAAACTTTTTTCCACAGGTGCTTCATAGCGGGTGACCACAACGCCTCGGAGTATCCTGTCTTCTGCACAGCTTTCCTTCAAACGCTGGCTTTGCAGAGGACATTGGGCAACAAACCATGGTAGGGTTTCTCATTCTTGTTCTTGCCCATAAGGACTTTTAGCAAAATCTTTCCCCAAAACAGAGGTCCTGAAGATGGAATACAACTGCTGGATCTGGGTCCTTCCCTGGCATGCTTCCCATTATCCATCAGCCCAGGTCTGTGCTGGGGTCTTGGAATGGAATGTGGCCTAGGAAGAAAGTGATGCCAAAACCCCTTCTCTAGACCATTCATTCCCATGACTTCACATTTTGATGTTTTTAAGCTTTTCCATTGCAATCACGCTTCTATTCTCTCATGAAAAAGAGATGCACTTGTCCAAAGCCATCCAAAGAAATTTCCATATGTCTTTTGTTACTGTATTAAGCATTTTGTTGACAGGAAAAATGTCCATCTACCCTTTCAGTGTGCTGTCTCATGTTCTCAAAGACAGTCCTCTTTCAGTAACCGGGGAGAATGAACCCTTTTGGTTGACCAAGAAGCAGCTGCTAGTCTCAAGGTTGAAAGGGAATGGGAACAGAAACAACAGCTTTGTATGACTTAAGTTGTGAACAAAGAATATTTTCTTCCCCTGACCTATTTTCTGCCAACATCCAGTATGACTTACAGAGATAGGCTAATTAGAGCAGTAGAGGGCGCTGCAAAGTCAAAAACAAATCTGCCCACCTCAGAGGAAACTGCAGGAAAAGTCCCTTTTATGAGTGATAAATATAATCCTGATCCAAACTGTGGGACAAGAGTGGCCTTGTTTACAAAACCCACTGGACCCTTCCACGTTCGAGTACTCCCTCTGGAGTGGTTTTTGGCTACTGGAAAATGAGCCGTCCAGGGCGCTCTCTGTCTTGGGCAGCTGCTGAGGCTGCAGATATTGGTAGCTTTAAGGAGATGGGGTAGAGAAGGTCAAGGGCAACAAGTCTGCAATAGGTCATTCAATCTTGACAGGCTTTTTTTTATACTGAAACTTTGGGGCCACTTGGTTGCACATTGTGGTCTTTCATGAATAAGCCTGCGCAACTTTTGGAAGCCATAGGAAAGTGAATTGGCAGGCACGTTTCTCTGGCTCCCAGGGCTCTTAGGTCTTGGCAGAGCACAGAGCCCTATGACATGCTTGCAGCACTGATAGCAAAGTAGAGGTGTGATTCACTTTTTTATTTTTGCAACCGATCAACATGTCTTTTTCCATCTCTCAAGACTTTGTTTTTCAGATTCAATCAGCATCTTTTCTCTGAACATCTCTGGTGAAAATAAAGCTCTCAGAAACTATGTTCATCAGTCTAGTTAATAAAAAACAATAACAACAGCAATGTCTAACATTTTAGATCATTAGCTGGGTGAAATGCATGTCTTATTTCATTTACTTTTCCAACAGTCTTGTTAAAAAGCTGTGATTATTATCTCCATCCTGCAGATAGAGAAATTGAGGCTTGGAAGAATTAGGTCATGTTTGATGTTACACAGAAAGTAGTGGGGAGGGGGACAGAGGGGAGCAAAAAGGGGATGGATGTAATACAACAACAATAAAATTTAAAAAATTAAAAAAAAAAAAGAAAGAAAAAAAGAAAGTAAATGCCAGAGCTGACATGACCACAATCAGTCTAGTTCCAGAATCCAACATTAAAAAAAAAAGATTTTATTATTATTTTTAGAGAGAGAGGAAGGGAGAGAGGCAGAGAGGGAGAGAAACATCAATATATGGTTGCCTTTCACCTGTCTCCAGCCACAGATCTGGCTGGAGACCTGGCTTGCAACCTGGTTATGTGCCCTGGCTGGGGAATCAAACCAGCGACCTTTGGGTTCGCAGGCCAGCACCTTATCCACTGTGTCACCAGCCAGGGCTCCAACATTTTTTAAAGCTAAATAATTATATTGTTAATTCTTCCAGATTTATCGAGATGTAATTCACCCATGACAATGTGTAAGTTTAACGTGTACCACGTTTTGACTTGATCTACTTCCATACTGCAAAATGATTACCACCATAACATTAGCTGGCACCCCTAACCTGTTACAGAATCACCATTTCTTTTCTGTGGTAGGAACATCTAAGATTTCCTCTCTTAGCAACTTTCAAGTATATAATACAGAATTATTAACTACAATCATGATGCTGCACATTGGATCCTTAGAACATGTTAATTGTATAACTGGAAGTTTGTACACTTTGACCAAAATCTCCCCATACCCCCCACCCCCCATACCCACCCCCAGTCCCTGGCAACTACCAATCTAGTCTCTGTGTCTGTGACAGACCCTCACTCTTAGCCATGATTCTGAGCTCCTGTTCTGAGAGGTGCCTTTCCTGAAGGGATGCCTTTTAAGATGTGTTGGAAGGACACCACCATGGGGACAGTCATGTTCTGCCACCTCAAAGAGGTCTTAGAGTCTGAACCTTCTATGTGGGGAATTAGGGGGAGAGTGTCCCCCCCTCCATGAGGGTGTGTGGAGCCCTCGTCTCTGTTCTCAGGTGCAGTCAGCTGTAATTGAGGTGGGACAGTCAGAAGAGAAATGGCAGTTTATTTTGAAAACTGTTACCACTCAGATGAGGAGGGACCACTTGATTTTCTTATAAATATTGAGGCTGGGCAACACAGTTAGAACATGGACAGTCAACAGGAGACTGAGTGAGGACCGGCAGAGCCCACGGGCGTCAGAGACTTGGGAAGTGCTAAAATGGCCTTTTGTCAGAAGTCTGGGTCCCTGTGTAGGGGGACCCTGCCTGCAGGTGGCAGTGCAGGCCTGGGCTGCAGCTGCTCAGTGGAACAACGCCTCTGGGGGTCGTTTGTGGTGAGGCTTCTGACTGCCCGGTGTTCACTTTTGGTGTTCTCCATGTTTAGGGTCAAATACAAGATGCCCTGTGAAATTTGAATTTCAGATAAACAATGACTACTTTCTTTTTTTTTAGTATAAATGTACCCCACATAGAACAAATGTTATTATTCATTTGAAATGCAAACTTAACTGGATGTCTTGCAGTTTCATTTGCTAATTCTGTCAACCTTCTCCATGCCAATGGTGAGTTTTTAGGTGAACATGGTTGCATTCCTTTCTTCTACAAATATTTCTGATGGTCAGTTATGTGGCAGACAATCCTAGGGGTTGGGGATATATCAGTGAAAAGACAAGGTTTTTGCTCTCATGGAGCTTCCATTATGGTGCGTGTGTGTGTGTTGGAGGGAGAAGTGAAATGGGAGAAACAAATAACAAATGTGTATAAATCCAATGATTCAAAATAGGGACGTGAGAGAAAATAAGACAGATGTAACTGAGGGTGACTCTGGGTGGGTGGGTGACTAATTGACTTGGAGTGGCCAGAGAAAGCCCTTGTGAACAACTCAGGCCAGAGTCTCAGGCAGCTAGAAAAGTGAGGCAGATGGAGGACCAGAAGGAAGGCCATCACAACTGATGGGAGTAGGAGAGGGAGGGGCTGTGCCAGGAGGCTGGATGAGAGGCAGGGATCAGATCATTTATTGACAGGGTGTTATAGGCCCAGGAAAAGAGGTCTGGCTGGCACCATGGCATTTACATTTCATAAAGACTCAGAAAAGAGATTATCCAGAGACAGAAGCAGAAGCGAAGGGACTCGTGAGTGGTCCTGACAAGGGATGATGGTGTTTGGGAGATGAAAGAAGTGGACTGACTGGAGATACAGTTTAAGGTAGAACTGACAGTGCTAATGGATGAACTGGGGAAAAGTGAATCAAAGGAATTCCTATAACTACTCCTAGAAATGCTCTTAGGTTTGAAGTAATGAATTAGTCAATTTTCTATTTTTAAGGGTGGTGCTTCCCAACTGTGGTCATGTCCTGGGTTATGCAGAAAGCAGCATCTGTATGGCTCTGGGGAGCTGGCTGCAGGGACCATTGATTCCCTTGGCCACACAGAGCACTATCTCAGCAAACTTGTTGCCCACCCACCAACTCATAGCAGTTTACTCATCTGGAAACTCTGCTTTGGATGAGACGTTTTCAGCTGGAGCCCAGTGGATGTAGCAAAGGGCCTGAGGAGAGAAGTGCAGTATGCCCTCTCAGGGTCAGGGCTCTCCTCGAGAAACAGGAATAAAAGATTTCTGGAATTCATGGCTGGGACAGATTTTAGAATCGATCTCGTCCAACCCTCTTACTGCTGTCTTTACACAGAGGAGTAAGGGACTCATCTAAGGTTCTCATTCATTCACTCCATTTATTGAGCACAAGTTTGCACAGCTGTGCTGGGTGTCCTGTGACAGTGCTACCATGGTCAGAGTGTGACCATGGACTGGTACCCAAGTCTGTGACCCCAGGATACAGAGGCGGACTTACAATTTCTATTTCTGTCTTATTTTAAAAGTAATTTATTTTCATTGTGTTTTTACCAAACCACTAGTTCAAGATGGATTGAGAACCAAATAACACTGTTTCCTTGACTGGAATCCTTTGCTGCAGAGAGCAATTCAGTCACGTGACTGTGAAGGCTGCCTGCCTCCTCTCTTCCTCCTCTCCCCCCTTCCTGTCAGAAGCTTTAAGATGGTAGCAGAGGTTTCAGGACTCTGATTTTATTCTATAGCTTTTGCTCTAACATGAAAAGAAGATGATCTGCATTGTGGGCTTTAGCCTCTTGCTTGTGTGTAAGTACATTCATCTGTGGATGTTTCTCTTGTTCTGCCATTCCAGTTCCCTTTCTTTGACTTTCTAAGTTTGGCATCTTTCTCTCTCACATGGGTTTTCCAGTTATTCTCTGCCTTGCATCTTTATCTCTGTATCCTTCTCCTGCCTCTGCCCATTGAACTCCCTCTGGGCGGGCTTGTGTTGGACCCAGTGGCTAGGGGTGCAGAATTTGACTATTTCCTCATTTCTTCTCTTCACAGACAAGGGCACACTGTGTGAAAAAGTGACCCAGAGTTCCCTGGAGCAGACTGTGGCAAGTGGCAGTAAGGTGACCCTGCTGTGTACTTATGACACCAGATACATAAATCCAGGTTTATACTGGTACCGAATAAGACCAGATAATTCTTTTCAGTTTATCCTTTACAGGGATAAAAATAGGTTCCTTGATGCAGATTTTACTCGAGATCGGTTTTCTGTAGAGCGTAATGAGACCCACAAAACCTTCCACTTGGTGATCTCCTCGGTGAGGACCGAAGACAGAGCCACTTACTACTGTGCGTTACTACTTTACACGGTGATGCAGGTGCCCAGGAAGTCTGCTCAAAAACCCCTGGGCACAGCCTGGCAGGACCATCTTTCAGAGCAGCTCATGTCCTTGAACCCAGTGACATGTTGGGTTCCGAATGGCCTGAAGAGGTGTCCTAATATGTCTGTTGAATAATAAAATGCCTGTCATATCCAGGGGAACCCCCTGGCTTCAGATGGAGCAGAACATTTCCCTGTTTCTGATGTCCGTCCCCTTGCTACCCGAGTGCCTATGGCAGGGAGAGGAGAGCTGTGTGTCTGGGGGAAGAGAGGGTGTGACAAGTCCGTGCTGTGGGTGCTGCGAGAGTTTCAGAATGACGCAACTGAAGGACCCAATTATGGAGAAGCCACCAGAAATGTCTTTATTTCAGTCTCTATCATTCATGTATTACTGTGAATTGCTCAAGAATGGGATATAAAGTTATCTATTTAAACATATTTTCCCCAATTTACCCTTTTTTCCCACCCTATGCAGCTACCTTATTTCTCCTGGATGCTCTTTGACACCTGCATTTCACTTGCTTCATTTGGAGAACATTTTTCTTGCCCTGAAGAGCACTGAGATATTCCCAGGAAGCTGTCCGTGACTCCCAGAACCCCAGCTTTAAAGTCCCTGAGGTTGGAGCTCAGTGGCATCTCTAGGGGAGAGAATTACATCCAGGGGAAAACAACTATGTAATGTCAAAATAGATACACCCTCAACCTGGGAATTGGTACCCGATTCTACTTCCATTGAATTCCCTGCCCTAAGACAAATCTTTGAGTTATTATGGGTCATCTTAGAAATAGTAGAAGTCTCAGACACTATTTTATGGAAAACACAATGAAGCCCAGAAAGATGAAGGACATTCCCAAGGTCAGATAGCCGATTGATGGCAGGGCCAGGGTGCTGTGCAGCCTTTCTAGGACTCTCTCTTGCAGCTGTGGCCTGGAAGGCTTTATCCATAGGTGATTTGGGCAGCAGTTTTATCTGGGCTTTAAAACAGATGTCGGGAAGTCACTATAGAGAAGAAGGAAAAGAACAGGGTGAAGAAGCCAAAGGCCTTGGACAAATGACTCAGCCTCTAGGGCTTACGTTCCACTGACCCCTGAGTGTGTAACAGTCTTCTGAGACTTCTTCAGGGCTATTGTGATGTTGCACGTGAAAGCTCTGGAAAACTATAACTCACAATATGATGGCCCCATATCTGAAGACAGCCACAGCCCCCTCTGGCTCTTGCCATTGATCTTTTCTGAAGGCTTTTGTGGGTGGAAGAAATTTGTGGTCCTGTGATGTGCTAGGATGCCTTTTTTTCCCCCTGAAGATCAAAGTGGGCCAGAGGGAGGCTCATTTATATAAATAAGGGATAATCCTATATTTACACAATATGGTCTAGCTGAGCTTCAAATCAACACCTTGTCCTTGTTTGGGGATGCAGGGTTCTATTGTAGAGGAACTTGGGTGGCACTCTTGATAACTTGATTCTGCTCCCAGTAATACCCCTGCCTCACTGGATGACTTTGGATAAGGTATGTACCTTTCTGGAAGGGCATATTTTTTTCCACTTGAAAAATGAGAATGTGACATTTTGTTCTTAGTAGCTTGAGAGAAGCATTTTGGTGTGACTCAAGGTAACATATATCAATGTTTTGAAAACAAGCATTTTTTACACATAAAAGATGAAGTTGCATGGAATTCTTTCATGGCTTTTCCTTGGATGGACCCGGTTTATTCATCTAGATTGTTTAGACAACAAGCACTCTTTACTCAGAGTGCTACTGCCTTTTTGATTTGGGCTGCAAGGACATGATGTGGGAGTTTGCAGGGAGTTGTTGGTAAGGGGTGCTCTTTCACTTGTAACCTCTTAGACACACCCTTTACACCCACATGGGTGCCGAGAAAACCACAATACTGGGTTGCTAGGGCCCTGCTACCTGAGCTGGTGTTCCTGGAAACAGCTGTGGCCTTGCTGAGGTGGCAGTAGCAGAACTCAAGCACCATTCTGGGGACCCTGCTGCAGCAGCAACATTAGCAGCAGCATAAGCAGTAGCAGCAGGAAACCCACTGCTGGGTCCCTGAGGTAGAGGCCTGGTGGCTGGGGGCTCAGGAAGCTGGGGTGTGACCTTTAAGCTCAGTCTGACCAACAGTGAATTCACAGCACCCACTTTCCCATTGCAGTGGTCACTGTAGGTAAAGCCAGAGATGACGCACACACAGTGCACTTTAATAAGTGCAACAAGAGACAGTGTCAGAGAAAAATGGCAGAAAACCACTGACACCAAGGATCCAGGGGAGAGTCAGTGTCCAGTAACCTCCAACTCTCCATGCAGAGGTTGGCAGGCAAGAGATAGTAAAGATACTGTTTTTCACAGGGGAAACCCAGGGCTCTCATTTCTATCCTTCCTTCCAAAAATACCCTTCACAGTGAGTTGCTTGAAAAGTCAGGCTCCTGTCTTGTTCATCTTTGCACCCTCAGCACAGTGCCAGGAATTTAAAAAAGATTCAACTCATGTTTGTTAAACCAATTAATGGGAAGATGTACATGTTCTTTTCTTTTACTCTAATCTCTGTGAATGGCTTGGAGAGTATTTGGATGAAATTTTAGAAACCCCATTGCCTACAGGGAGAGTGTTAAGAGAGTCAAATGTAATTTTGTTTGTAAAGTAGTTGAAAGGGCACAAAGTGCTTTTGTGGATGAGATGCCAGTTTGGGGCCAATCTAGTGCAGGGTTTTGAGCAGAGCCTTTCATGTTTTGGTAAAGGACACCTGCTTTCCTTCCCCCAGGGTCTGTTTCCTCTTTGAGTGGAGAGCTGGGACCTGTTGGCTCCTACTTTTTATTTCTGAAGGCAAAGTTAAAGGAACAAGACAGCATTTTCAAAGCAGATCAGTTGTAAGAATAAAAAACGAGCCCTCTGTCTTTTTGTATCTCTATATCCATTTATAAAGCAGCATACAAAGCACTTAGGACCATCAACCCCTACCCTCAGAACTCTGTCTTTCCACCAGGCTGGAGGATGAGCCGGGTTTGTTGCCTTCAGAGAGAAACTTGTTTGGGTAACAGCCATTTAAGCAAGGCCAGGACAGGCTAACTTAAATCATTGAGAAGTCGGAAGCCTGAGCGAGAGCACTTCTGTAGGGTTTTGGATTTTTTTAGGGAATGTAGCCTTTTCCTGCCAGTCAGTCAGCCTACAAGTGAAGGAAAGTTGTAAGAGTTGATGCAGAATCATAGACTGTCAGTTTTGGAAGGAATCGCCTTGGTGTTAGTCTAGGGCTGGCCTGTGCTTGCTGGGGCCACACCACTGCAGACATCACTAAGCTTTTATGCCACCTTTCCCTCCCATGTGCGTCAATAGTTCACCCGGTCACTACCAGTGTATCAATGTGGGCACAAGTCCACTTGCTCTTCCTGAGTCATTCTCAACTCCTTTGTTTTATAGACACAAAACCCCAGGCCCAGAGAAGTGAAGCAATGTGGTTAAGGTAACATAGTGAGCTAGTGACAAAGTCAGGGCTAAAATCCAGATCTTCTGACTCCTGGTATAGTACTCTTTTTATACAGCTATATGGCCTGTGTCCTTGGTACTGTTGATAAAATGGTCACTTGTTCAGGGATGACTGGGTGTGCTTGTGGGCTGGGTCAGATCAGTCCAACACTCTAAGTCTGGGGTTGTTCCTAGATCAGGAGCTGGGACTGAGGAGAATTTGGGTGTACTGGAGAAGGAGCTTCATAGGCAAACTTAGACCCCTGTTTGAATTTCATATCTAAGTTTACCTGAAGAGGTAATGCAGGTAATAAGTGGCAAATAATGTCTCAGCCTTGATCTTGTGTGCATCCTCAGTACCTAATAGTGGCTGTTCATGACTAATGGAGATATAGGCTCACCCCAATGATAGCTACACATCAGTCTTATGATTTAGGGATTGGGAGCTTACCATCCCCTTTGTCTGGACAAGCACAGATTCTGCTCCCCCTGAATAATCTTTAGATAAAGATTTACTAATAGTTTTGCAAATAACCCATGGCCTCTTGGCCAGATAAAGAGGTGGGGTGCTGTTATGCTGAATATCTGAGATAACCCCCCTCATTAATTTGAAATATGTGTCTTTGTGTATTTCCCTTCCCAATGCATCTTGGTCTTTTACCATTTCTAAATTAATTTTCCCCCCATGTGCCGTATAGTTTGGGTGGAGGTAGGAATAAGAAGCAGCTAATTCTTACCTTAACAGAAAAGTAACTTGGCAGTCAAGAGAAAATTGACAGCAACAGTCTTGACAAACAGCACTCGGAGCCCCAGCACCGTAAGGGACATCATGTTCACATTTCTGGCATCAACTATGATTGAACAAGAGTGAACATGGTAGCTTCCTTGAGAGAATAAATTCCCTCCCAGGATTGGGCCCACAGCATTGATATCAGCCTGCCCTGAATCACCATTAACCTCCATGTCTGCAAGCCCACCTTGGTGCCAGATAGCCCTCAGTGACCAAAGGCTGATCCGCACAGCCAGCTCTGCAAGCTTTGGAAACCCATGCTTGCAGCCCACACTCTGCTGAGAGAATCAGAGGGAACCAGCTGGGCTCAAAAAAAAAAAACTATGGTTTTTGTTTTCACTGGAAATCTGAAGATTTTGGGCCTGATCTGACATTTGCTTTAACCCTCTACCTGTGAAGTTGATCCTTTGATTTCAACTAACCTTTGGGTTCATTGTAGCTCTTTGAAGTTTGCTTTTTGTTTTCAGGTTCCATTGGTGTTAGGTCACCTGAAACAAACAAATGGTTAGACTTACTCTGGTAACCAAGAGGCTCAAAAGATTTTAGGTTTTAAAGCTGAAGAAGACTTTAAGTAAACTGAGGACCAAAGATGTGACTTGATTAAGGTCATACAGCTATTTGCACAGCCAACATACCTATCATCCTGGGCATTTTGTTTCTTTTTCTTTCTTTCTTCCTTCCTTCCTTCCTTCCTTCCTTCCTTCCTTCCTTCCTTCCTTCCTTCCTTCCTTCCTTCCTTCCTTCCTTCCTCTCTCTCTCTCTCTCTCTCTCTCTCTCTCTCTCCTTCTTTCTTTCTTTCTTTCTTTCTTTCTTTCTTTCTTTCTTTCTTTCTTTCTTTCTTTCTTTCTTTCTTTCTTTCTCTTCCTTCCTTCTTTTAAAACTCACATTATGAGGCCAACATCTAGGTGTGCCTCTAATTTGTAGGAAGAACTAAGATCTTTAACCTGTGAAAGGCTGGGCTGCCCTATGTTTTGGCCTTCACACTAGATTGGACTGCACCTGGATTTTCAATTCCAGAGTTTAGTAGTAGGATAGACAATAGTATAAAGGAGATAGTTGTTGGTAAAGAAGAAAGATGGGAATGAAGTAAGATGAATTTTATCTTAGATTATAGCTCAGAAATGTGGATGGTTCAATTTCCAGCCAATTGCAGGCATATGCCATTGGGCCTACATCTTATTTCCAGCATGATGCCATGTAAGAACCATCTGTCAAAAGTTTACATCTCAGCCCTGGCTGGTGGCACAGGGGATAAGGCCCGTGAACCCAAAGGTTGCTGGTTTGATTCCCCAGCCAGGGCACATAACAAGGTTGCAAGCCAGGTCTCCAGTCAGGTCTCCAGCTAGGTCCATAGCTGGAGGCAGGTGAAAGTCAACCATACATTGATGCCTTTCTCTCTCTCTGCCTCTCTCCCCTGCCCTCTCTCTGAAAATAATAAATAAAATCTTAAAAAAAAGTTTACATTTCCAACTTCCTGTCCCCCTTTTCTTCCCCACACTCCCAGCCCCTTGAGGCCAGATATTATGTACCTGGAGGATTAGTTGTCTGTTCAGGCTCAGCAGAGTACACAGTTTCATTGTTGTGTTGAACTGAACATCTCACTGAATTAGAATCTTCATATTGACCAAGTTTGACAGCACTGTACTTCCCATTGGGAGAGATGACGATAGCAGGCTCATATTCTATTATTTTCTTGGATGACTGGAGATTTATCTTTATATTCTTGGGGTAGAAATCCTTCACCAGACAAGCAACATTCGTTCCATTTTTCATGGTGAAAACGGATGGTTTGGCAGGAGGCTGACTTTCTGCAAATATAATCAGTTTATTTCATGAGATGATTATCTACAATATGTTGAAGTTAAACAATAGTTGTTTGCCTCAATTTCCCTGGGGACTAGCTCTATAACCCAGTTTTCTGCATCCTGTTAGTGACCTGGGCTTGTCAGCATGAGGATGGCCAAGGCGAGCAGAAATGAAAGGCAGTCAGTTTGATTTTGAGTTAGGAGCTGCCAAGAGATATGGCTGGGAGTCAAGACAAAAAATAACAACTACAAAAAGGTCTCAGTCATCTGAGTTTCAATTATTTATGTTTTGTCAATCAATCCTCTGGACCATCAAGGTCAGGCTAAATACCTGCCTGCATCAGGTGCTTTATTTTAAATGATGGGCTCTTGAAGGAAGATCAGGGCAGGTGTTCATGCTTTTCAATGTGTCAGTTAAAAAACCAACAGTCTGAGAAGGACTGCACAACTGGTTCAAACACTCCAAGGGTGGTAGTTGGGGTTACTTCAGGGAATCACCTTCATGGTATGGACAGGAAGGGATCCACTGAAGTTAAGTGATACATCTCTCTGCCTTTAGGAGAATACTTATTCTTTTATAAGAGTCTACCCTTTAGTTTCCTTTGAGTCTTTAGTCAGGGAATAACAACTATCATTCTCAGGAAGTCCTTTTAGATATAAAACCAGTTGAAGTCTATTTTTCTTGTTTTTCTAAGTGGAGTGGGGCAAAGTTGGTCCCAATAATTTGGTCTCCTCCTTGTCTTCCCTCCTGTCAAGCCTTACCTTGATTTATCATCTATCTGCTACACAGTATATGCATCTTTTTCCCCTTTAAAACCAAAAGTCTTGAAGTTTTGAGGGTGGTAGTAATGATTGTTTCCCATTGTACTTTATTAAGGTTTCTGAATTGTGATATATTTTGTGTCTATGGAGATTTGAACTCTTAGGCTATCTTCAAATAACTGCTAAAGAAAGAGCCCTGCAAATGCCTGAGATCAGGAAAGATAATCAACCTGTGAATGGTGATTTGGTATATTTCCAATCATATGCTTAATTGCTTGTTTTCAATATGACTAGCGTATGTGAATGTAGCTCTTAGTATTAAAAACTTGGCTGAGCATTAAGATACCACCTCACACCTGTCAGAATGGCAATCATCAGCAAATCAACAAACAACAAGTGTTGGCGAGGATGCGGGGCAAAGGGAACCCTCATACACTGTTGGTGGGAATGCAGGCTGGTGCAGCCACTGTGGAAAACAGTATGGGGTTTCCTTAAAAAACTAAAAATGGAACTGCCTTTTGATCCAGCCATT
>PVIW01011109.1:0-39680 GCA_004026585.1 Noctilio leporinus | reverse complement strand
AAGGCCTGTATTGCTATCAATTTCCCCCTGAGAACTGCCTTTGCTGTATCCCATAGGTTTTGGGCTGTTGTGTGTTCATTGTCATTTGTTTCCAGGAACTTTTTGATTTCCTCTTTGATCTCATTGTTGACCCCTTCATTGCTTAAAAGCATGTTATTCAGTCTCCATGAGTTAGAGAATTTTTGGGTTTTTCCCTTGAGATTGGTTTCTAGTTTCAAGCCATTGTGTTCTGAGAAGATACTTGGTATGATTTCAATTTTCCTGTATTTGTGGAGGCTTGTCTTGTGACATAGCATGTGGTCTATCTTGGAGAATGATCCATGTGCATTTGAAAAGAATGTGTATTTTGCTTCTTTGGGGTAAAATATTCTGTATACATCAGTTAGGTCCATTTCCTCTAGAGTGTTGTTCAATGCCACCACATCTCTGGGGATTTTTTGTTTGGAAGATCTGTCCATTGTTGATAGTGCAGTATTAAAATCCCCTACTATTAGTGTGTTGCTGTCTATGTCTTTCTTAAAGTCTTCCAAGATTTTCCTTATATATTTCGGAGCTCCTATGTTGGATGCGTATATGTTTACCAGAGTTATTTCTTCTTAATGGATTTTTCCCTTAAGTATTATGAAATGTCCATCTTTGTCCCTTTTTATGGCCTTTATTGTAAAATCTATTTTGTCTGAAATCGGTATTGCTACTGCAGCTTTTTTTTCGTGTCCATTTGCTTGATACATATTTTTCCATCCCTTCACTCTCAATCTGTGTCGATCTTTTGTTCTGAGGTGGGTCTCTTGAAGACAGCATGTATGTGGGTCATGTTGTCTTACCCATTCGGCTACCCTATGTCTTTTGATTGGTGCATTTAATCCATTTACATTTAAGGTGATTATTGATTGATACTTATTCACTGCCATTTTCTCCCTTTGTGCCTGTATTCCTCTTGGCTGTCTCTGTTTCTTCATTTTATTTGTTTATTTACTTTTAGAGCAGACCCTTTAGCATTTCTTGCAATGCTTGTTTGGTAGAGATGTATTCTTTTAGTCTTTTTTTTGTCTGGGAAGCTCCTTATTTCTCCTTCTATCTTGAATGAGAGCCTTGCTGGGTAGAGTATTCTTGGTTGTAGGCCTTTGTTTACCATGACTTGAAATACTTTTTGCCATTCCCTTCTGGCTTGAATTGTTTCTGTTGAATAATCATTTGATAGCTTCATTGGAGCCCCTTTGTATGTTATTTGTTGTTTCTCTCTTGATGCTTTTAGGATTCTCTCTTTGTCTTTGAAATTTGCTATTTTAATAGTAATGTGCCTTGGTGTTGGTCTGTTTGGGTTGATCCTCATTGGGACCCTCTGTGCTTCCTGAACTGGATTAATGTTTGCACTCATCATGTTAGGGAAATTTTCTATCATGACTTTTTTGAATAGGTTTTCCATTCCTTGTTTCTCTTCTCCTTCTGGTATCCCTATGATACGGATGTTGTTACATTTTATGTTGTCCTGCAGCTCTCTTAACCCCTCTTCATTCTTATTCAGCCTTTTTTTTATTCTCTTGTACTATCTTGGATTATTTGTCTACATTATCCTCCAACTCGCTGATCCGGTCCTCTGCTTCCTCTAGCCTACTGTTGATTCCTTCTACTGTATTCTTCAATTCAGAAATTGTATTCTTCATTTCCTCCTGGCACTTATTGATAGTTTCTATGTCCTTTTTCATGCTGCTGTAGTTCTCAGTAAGTTCCTTGTAACTTCCCTGGGGTTCTTTGTAATTACCCTGGAGTCTTTGTAATTTCCCTGGAGTTCTTTGTAGTTCTCCTGGAGTTTTTCATAGTTTTCTTTGATGTGGCTGAGCTCTCTGAGCTTCTCTAGTATTAGTTTTCTGAATTCCTTACTGATGTTTCAGGTACCTCTGTTTCATTTTGTGGTCTTTCTGGGGATTCTTCTTTTCCTTTTGGTGATGTACTGATTCTTTTTTTCCCCATTTTGGGTTTCTGTTCTTGCTTGCTTTTTATTTATTTATTTATTTTTGTTCTTTCCTTGGGTTAACCTGCTTTGTTTCCTTGCCTTAGTTGAGCACCCTTCTGTGATAGGAGATTTGTGGAGTTCAATGTTGCCGTCTCCCAGATTTTCTCCACTTTCTGTTCTGGGTGTGTCCTTTATTTGGTCTGTCTTGTTGTATTCTGGACCTGTGGGCTTTTAGCAGAATAAAAACAAAAAACAAAAAACAAAACAAAACAAAAAACAAAGGAAAAAAAGAAATAAAAATGATAATAATAATAAGAAGAAAGGGTTTAGATGGCTGTTCACCCTTAATAATCCCTGATTTGTCCTGGTGGAGCCTGGACCTTTTGGGCTTTTAGCAGAGAAAAAGAAGAAAGAAAGAAAGAAAAAAGGGAGAAAGTCACAAGACAAGGAGAAGTCAATATTAATAAAGAAAGGGTTTAGGTGTCTGTTCACCCTTCATGATCTCTGTTTGGTCCAGGTGGAGCTATTACCAGTGGGCTTTATCAGGGAGAAAAGAAAGAAGAAGAACAACAAAAAATGGAATGAGGGAGAAAATCACAAGACAAAGAGAAATCAATATTAATAAAGAAAGGGTTTAGGTGTCTGTTCACTCTTTATGACCTTTGATTGGTCCAGGTGGAGCCATAACCTGTGGGCTTTACCAGGAAGAAAAGGGGGAAAAAAAAAAATAGAGAAGAAGAAAAGGAAAGAAAGGAGGGAAAAAAAAGAAAGAGGAAGGAAGAAAAGAATAAAGAAAGGGTTTAGATCACTGGGGAAGGGAGGAATACTTATCTTGAGGACTGGGAATGCGTTGTAGCCACAAAGTGAGTAGACTAATTCAAGAGTAGGGGGAGGTCTTGGGTATTTAGGTGGATTGAGGTATGGGGGGGATTAAGAATATGTGAGAAGTAACTTTCGAAAAGGATATGTTTGGGATTAATAGCTCATATAGCTCTCATTATAACTCAGGTGCTTGAGATTAGCAGCAATCCATTTCCTGAGGCTGCCTCTTTTTCTTGGTCAGGACTTTGCAGTCTATAGTCTAGCCAGTCTTGGCAAGTAGCAGGGCCTCTGATTGTCACAGTCAGGGCTGATTCTGAGTGTCAGCCCCCAGGTAGGCTGGGCCTTCCCCAGCCTAGCTGGGTTTTAGGGCTGCCAGTACTCTGGAGCCCACAGGGTGTCCCCTCCTACTCCTGGTGGAGGTTCCTGTTCGTGATGAGCACCCAGCACCCCTGCAGAGCAGCTTGCAACCTTGCCGTTCCCTGTGATCACTGGCCCCACCCCTGCAGTTTCCGGAGGAGGCAGCCCCTGTCCGTCAACAGTGCCGGGGGTCTGCCAACACTGCCCAGCCCCCCCGGGGCAAGTGCCAATCCTCCAAACTAACCAGCTCTCCGCGGAGTCCTTTATGCAGCCTCTATGATGAGCCCCTCCCAGGCATGAGTGGTGCAGCCTTTGTCTAGGGCAATGGGCAGGTCAGTTGCCCCCACTGCTAGTTCCCAGCTCCCCATTTGGAGTTTCCACGGAGCCTGGGGGCCTGTGTGGTTGCGCAGGGCTGGGTCTCCCTCCTCAAAGGGGCTTCAAGCTCCTGTTTCCCTGGTGGCCCAGCAGCACCATTTTCGACCCTCTCACCGCCCTGGCTGGTGCACTTCCCCCCTTCCCTGCTCTGGCTCCCTTCAGGACTCTTCTCCTCCACCTCTAGCCCCGTGAGGAGCTTCCTCTCCCTGTTGCCAGAGCGAGTCTCTCACACAGTCCTTCCCCTGCAAGAGTTCAATTCCGCGTTCCCTATGGCATTTGCCCTCGCTGCCCGCACTTCACTGCTCAGACTTCTAGTCGTCAGGGAGCCCAGAGCTGGCCTCAGTCAAACGCGCCCCTCTGGGCAGAGCCCCCACTGCCCAGAGCCGACCTCAGCCCACTGGCCAGTCAATCGGGAACTGCGTCACCTACTCTCCTGCTGGTCTCTGTTGCCTCTGGGCTGTGCTCCCCTGTGTCCAGATGCTGACTGCTCCAATTCTTAGGGTCCTGAAGACGTTTCATGCTCCCTATCTTATCCTCTAGCTGCTCTGGTACTCGAGAACACCATCAGCACTGCTCTCTATTTTGTCGCCATCTTTCCTCTGGAACATTCTTAACTATATTTGGGGGACCCTGGACTCACAGAGATCCCTTGATGCTGAGGATGAAATGAATGCCTCCCAGGCAGCTTGTGCTAGGGGAGAGAAGGTCGGCTAGTGCCTGATAGACAAAAGCCTTATTAGCCATTCCCAAAGATCTTTTATTGAAAGCAGTAAACTTGAAGGCATGTAGCTTATCAATAAATACAAAACAATGCTAATTATAGGAAAATGGATATTGTTCAGGAATAACAGGTGAAGGAGCACTGAGGTTTCACCCAGGTCAAGATGTGCATTTGGATTTTAAAAATCTCTGCTGTTGATACAACATAAGGATTAAGCAAGGTGAGAGAAGAGGCCAAGCTTCAAAGAGGCGAAAGTATGTTCTGATTTCCACCAGGAGGAACATATGCACTATTTTCCCGGTTTTTCAGTCAGGTCTTACAGACTTTGACTGGCTTGCATGGGTCTCCAAGCCTTGATGCTTTCCCAGGGGACCCTGACAACTGTGCTATTTTCTGCATGTCAGAGCAGAAAATAAGTCTTAAATTCAAGAATATTGAAATCGAGCCCTGGCTGGTGGCAAAGTGGATAAGGCACTAGCCTGCAAACCCGCAGGTTGCTAGTTTGATTCCTAGCCAGCGCACATAACCAGGTGGCAAGCCAAGTCTCCAGCCAGGTCTGTGGCTGGAGGCAGCTGAAAGGAAACCATACATTAATGTCTCTCTCTGTCTGCATCCCTCCCTTCCCCTCTCTAAAAATAATAAATAAAATCTTAAAAAAAGAATATTGAAATAATATTAAGCATTTTCTTTGATCAAAATGATGTGAAACTAGAAATCCACTACAATAAAAATCCTGAAAAACATTCCATTGCATCTTAGTAAACAATAAATAGGTTAACAATGAGATGAAAAAAAAAAAAAAAAACTAAAAAGTTACCTGGAAACAAATGAAAGTGAATACACAACAACCCAAAATGTAAGACACAGTAAAAGTAGTCCAGAGAAGGCAGTTCATACCATTACAGGCCTATCTTAAAACAAAAAAAAAACAACAACAACAGGAAATTGCAGCCAACATCATACTCAAGGGGAAAAAGCTAAAAGCCTTTCCCTTAAGATCAGGAACAAGACAAGAGTGTCCACTTTCTTCACTTCTATTCAACATAGTGATCAGACAAGAAAAAGGAATCAAAGGCATCCAAATTGGAAAGGGGAAAGTAAAACTGTCATTATTTTCAGGTGACATGATAATATACATAAAAAACCCTGTAGACTCCATCGAAAATCTACTTTACCTAATATGTGAATTTGGCAAAGTGGCAGGATACAAAGTCAATATCCAGAAATTAAAGGCATTTTTTGTACACCAATGATTAAAAATTAAAGAGAGAAACTAGAAAACAAATCTCATTTATAATAGCAACAAGAATAATAAAGTACTTAGGAAAAAACTTAACCAAGAAGGTAAAAGACCTGTACTCAGAAAACTACAGAACACTGAAGAAAGAAATGAAGGATGATACAAATAAATGGAAGCATTTACCATGTTCATGGATGGGAAGAATTCACATCATTAAAATGGCCATACTACCCAAAGCAATCTATAGATTTAACACAATCCCTGTTAAAACCCCAAATACATATTTCAGAGATTTAGAACAAATACTTCAAAAATTTATATAGAGCCAGAAATGACCCCAAATAGTCACAGTAATCTTGAGAAAAAGTAACAAAGTATGAGGAGTCACAATACCAGATATCAAACTATATTACAAAGCCATTGTAATAAAGACAGTCTGGTACTGACATAAGAATAGACATATAGATCAATGGAACAGAATAGAGATCCCAGAAATAAACCCAGGTATCTATGGCCAACTGATTTTTGACAAAGGGGTAAGGAGCATAAATTGAAGTGAAAATAGCTTCTTCAACAAGTGGTGTTGGGAAAACTGGACAGGCACATGCAAAAAAAAAAAAAAAAAAAAAAAATTAAACTATACCACCAACTTATACCATACCCCAGAATAAACTCAAGATGGATAAAAGATTTAAACATAAGAAGTGCCACCATAAAAGTCCTAGAGGAAAACAGAGTACCATGTTTTTTGCACTATAAGATGCATCTGACCATAAGATGCACCTAGGTTTTGAGGAGGAAAACAAGAAAAAATATTCGGAACCAAACGGTGTCCTAAAATATTTAATAAAATAGAATAATAATGTTCCATGTAAAGTGAACAGCAGTCAACAGCAGTATTAAGGACCATCATCACTGTCATTAACAAATGAGGAGAGACTTAAAAGTTCAAGTACTCTTCTAGTTTTCTGGGAACCCCAAGAACTCATCATTGCTAGTGTCAGAATTTATGAAACTCAATTGTTCACAATCACTGATGTCACTTTCTTCATATATGATATTATCCTCAGTTCCATCTAAGGCATTGCTAATGCCACATTTTTTGAATGACCATACAACTGTTTCATCCTTCACTGAGTGCCATGATGTTTTCACCCATTCACAAGCTTGAGTGACAGAGGGCCTCTTCATTTGTCCAAGAGATGTCAGGTCATGATTACCAGCAACAGCCCATTTGTTCCACTCTTCTTGCATAAAGACTTTAAATGGTTTGTTGATGGAAACGTCAAGAGGTTGCAATTGGCTGGTAAGACCCCCAGGAATTACAGCTAGATGAATCTTCATTTCTTTAAAGCTCTTTTTGGTGGTTTCACTAAAATGTGCTCTAAACTGGTCAAGCACTAATAAACCTCATACCTGTCATGCTCAGCTGATTTGATAGGTAAGCAATTGTAGTTGGGAGTGTCAGGTGGCTCTCTGCACTGCCCCAGGTGCCAGGTAATGGGCAGAGGTGGATGGCAACTGACCAGATGCCCTGAGATTCAGCAGTAAAGTGAGATATTTAAGCATCCCCAGGGGTTTTGCCTGGGCCTACTGCTTCCTCTTCTCACAGCTGTTGCCACCGCTAACAGGTCAGGTAATACACATCATGGTCTGCAATGCAATATTTGCTCCATAAGATGCACAGACATTTCCACCCCCCACTTTTGGGGAAAAATTGCATCCTATGGAGTGAAAAATACAGTATGTAAAATTTCAGATATTCCACATAGCAGTATTTTCACCAAAATTCTCCAAGGGCAAGGGAAATAAAGGAACAAATAAATAAATGAGACTAAGTCAAACTGAAAAGTTTCTGCTCAGCTAAAGAAAACACCAGCAAACTAAAATAGGAAACATCAGTATGAAAAAACCATATTTGCTAATGATACCTCAGACAAGGGTTTGACCTCCAAAATATATAAATACCTTATAAAAAGGGGATAGAGGTAATACAACAACAATAAAATTAAATTAAAAAAAAAACTTATATGACTCAATACTAGGAAGACAGACAATCCAATTTAAAAATGGGCAAAGGACCTGAATAGACACTTCTCTGAGGAGGTCGTACAAAGGACCCACAGGCGTATGAAAGAATGCTCAACCTCACTAGCCATCAGAGAGATAAAAATTAAAACCACAATGAGATACCACTTCACACCTGTCAGATTGGCCATTCATTAACAAATCAACAAACAACAAATGCTGGCAAGGATGTGCAGAAAATAGAACCCTAGTTCATTGTTGATGGGAATGCAGACTGGTACAGCCACTATGGAAAACATTATGGGATTTCTTCAGAAAACTAAAAATGGAACTGCCTTTTTACTCAATGATTTCTGCTAAGACTATATGCAAGGAACCCCAAAACATCAATTTGGGAGAACCTGTGCACTAATATGTTCATAGTAGCACTATTCACAATAGCACAATAGCACAATAGCCAAGTGCTGGAAACAGCCTAAGAGCCCATCAATGGATAAATGGATCAAAAAACTGTAGTACATTTACACAATGGAGTACAGTGCAGCAGAAAGAAAGAAGGAACTCCTACCTTTTGTGATGGCATGGTTGGGACTAGAGAGTATCATGCTTAGTGAAATAAGCCAGGCAGCAAAAGTAAATACCATGTGATCTTACTTAATACAGGAAACTAATGAACAAAACAAATAGATGAACAGAATGAAACTAGAGACAATGAAAAAAGGAGCAGAATGACAGTGACCAGTGGGTATAGAGAAGGGAGAGAGAGAAGGGGTAGGGGTAGGTTGAGGAGCTAATGTGAAAGATCCATGGACATTAACAATGGGATGTGGATTGACTGTGGCAGAGGGGAACATGGGACATGGGAGAGCGATGGGGGGAAAATGAAATAATTGTAATACAACAACAAATTAATTTTAAAAATTACTAAAAATAAAAATAGGAAAAATGTCAAACAATCTAACCCTACTCCTAAAGACCTAGACAAACAACAATAAAGTCCAGAGTAAGTAGTAGGAATGAAATAATAAAGATCAGAGGAAATAAAGAATACAGAGGCAAAAACAAAAGCAATTAAAAACATCAATGAGGAGCTGAATAAACAAAACAAACAAATGAGCAAAATAGAACCAGAAGCATAGAAACAAGGAAGAGACTGACACTGACTAGAGGGGAGGAGGGGGAGAGGAAGGAGGGAAAGAAGGGGAAGGGTCGAGGCAAGGAACTTGTATAAAAGGTCCACAGACATAGACAACAGAGTGGGGATTGACTGTGGGATTTTGGTGGGGCAGTGGAAAGCAACAGGGAGGGGCAGAATTGAGACAACTATAACAGAACAACAATAAAAAAAGGAATTTTAAAATATCAGTGAAACCAACAGCTGTCTTTTTGAAAAGATAAACAAGACCGATGACCCCCATTGCTCTCCCCTGCTCCACCCCTCCCCGCCCCCTCTCCCACAGTCAATCTCCACCTTGTGGTCTATGTCCATGGGTCCTTCACAATAGTTCCTCAACTGAACCCTTCCCCTGCTTTCCCCATTCTATCCCGCTTACTAGTCACCAACATTCTGCTCCTCTTTTTTTTTTTTTTTTTCCCATATCTCTTGTTCCTTCCTGTTCATCTGTTTGTTTTGTTCATTAGTCTCCTGTATTAAGTGAGAACATATGGTATTTAACTTTTGCTGCCTGGCTTATTTCACTAAGCATGACACTCTCCAGTTTCCTCCATGCTATGGCAAATAGTAGGAGTTCCTTCTTTCTTTCTGCTGCATAGAACTCCATTGTGTAAATGTACTACACTTTTCTGATCCATTCACCCCTAAAGGGCACTTAAGTTGTTTCTAGCACATGGCTATTGTAAATAGCACTGTTTTGAACATAGGGATGCATAGGTTCTTCTGAATTGGTGTTTCAGGATTCTTTGGGTATAATCCTAGCAGTGGAATCATTGGGTCACAAGGCAGTTCTAGTCTTAATTTTTTGAGGAAATTCTGTACTGTCTTTTACAGTGGCTGCACCAGTTTGCATTCCTACCAGCAGTGAACCAGTGATCCCTTTTCTCCACATCCTTACCAGCACTTGTTTCTTGATTTGTTGATGATGGCCATTCTGACAGGTATGAGGTGGTATCTCATTGTGGTTTTAATTCGCATCTCTCTGATGGCTAATGATGTTGACCATTCTTTCATTTGCCTATGAGCCCTTTGTATGTCGTCCTGGGAGAAGTGTCTGTTCAGGTCCTTTGCCCATTTTTTAATTGGGCTATCTCCTTGGTGTTGAATTATGTTAGTTTTTTAAATATATTTTGGAGATTAAACCTTTGTCTAAGGTATCATTGGCAAATATGTTGATTCCTTTTCATTTTGTTGATGTTTTCTTTAGCTGAGCAGAAACTTTTCAGGTTGATTTAGTCCCATTTGTTTATTTGTTCCTTTATTTCCCTTGCCTTGGGAGAGAGATCAGTGAAAATATTACTGTGTGGAATATCTGCAATTTTTTGCCTATGGTTTCCTCTAGGGCTTTTATGGAGACACTACTTATATATAAGTATTTTGTCCATCTTGAGTTTATTCTGGTGTAGGTGTAAATTGGTGGCCTACTTTCATTTTTTTCCATGTTGCTGTCCAGTCCTCCCAATACATGTTGAAAAGGCTATTTGCACTTCATTTTATGTTCCTTACCCCTGTATTGAATATTAGTTGCCCATAGAGTTGTGGGTTTATATCTGGGCTTTCTATTCTGTTCCATTGACCTGTTAGTCTGTTCTTGTGCCAGTGCCAAACTGTTTTGATAACTATGGCTTTGTAATATAGTTTGATATATACTATTGTGGTATCTTCTACTTCGTTCTTCTTTTTCAAGATTGCTGTAGGTATTTGGGTCATTTTTGACTCCATATAAATTTTTAAAGTATTTTTTCTAAGTCTGTGAAATATGACATTGGTATTTTAATAGGGATTGCATTGAATCTACAAATGGCTTTGGATAGTATGGACATTTTTATGATGTTAATTTTCCCATCCATAAACATGATATATGCTTTCATTAATTTGTATCTTCCTTAATTTCTTTCTTCAGTGTTCTATAGTTTTCCAATTACAGGTGTTTTATCTCCTTGGTTAAATTTATTCCTAATTACTTTATTTTTCTTGTTGCTATAGTAAATGGGATTTGTTTTCTATTGTATTCTAGTTTTTTTCTCTGATGTTTTATTGTATAAAATTGCCTTCAATTTTTGGATACTGACTTTGTATCCAGTAATTTGGCTAAATTCATTTATTTTGTTGAGTAGTTCTTTAGTTGAGAACACTATCATGTCATCTGCAAATAATGACAGTTTTACTTCCTCCTTTCCAATTTGGATGCCTTTGATTTCTTTTCCTTTTCTGAACGCCATGGCTAGAACTTCTAAAACAATGTTGAACAAAAGTGGGGACACCCTTGACTTCTTCCTGATCTTAAGGGAAAGGTTTAGTTTTTGCTCATTAAGTATGATCTTAGCTGTAGGTTTTTTGTATATGGCTGTTATTATATTGAGGTATTCTCCCACTATTCCCATCTGGCTAAGTGTTTTTATCATAAAAGAGTGATGTATTTTATCAAATGCTTTTTTGGCATCTATTAATATGATCATATGATTTTTGTATTTCAGTTTGTTTACATGGTGATTTTATTTCTTAATTTGTGGATATTATACCATCCTTGCAGCCCTGGGATAAATCCCACTTGGTCATGGTGTATGATCTCTTTTTAATGTATTGCTGGACCTGGTTTGCCAATGTTTTGTTGAGAATTTTAGCATCTATGTTCATCAGAGGTATTGGCCTATCTGTAGTTTCCTTTCTTTGTGGTGTCTTGACTTGGTTTTGGGATTAGAATAACGTTAGCTTCATAGAAAGAGTTTGGGAGTCTTCCCTCTTCTTGGATTTTTGAAATAGGTTGAGGAGGATAGGAGTTAATTCTTCCCTAAATGTTTGGTATAATTCATCTGTGTAGCCATCTGGTCTGGGGCTCTTATGTGCTGAGAGTTTTTTGATTACCTCCTCAATTTCATCAGTTGTCATCACTTTATTAAGGCTTTCTGCTTCTTCTGGATTCAGTTTTGGTAGGTTATACATTTCCAGAAATTTGTCCATTTCACCCAGGTTGTCAAATTTCTTGTCATATAGTTGTATGTAGTGATTTCTTACAATCCTTTGTATTTCTGTTGTATTGGTTGATTTCTCCTCTTTTGTTTTTGATTTTATTTATTTGGGTCCTCTCTTTTTCTTCATGAGTTTAATGCTTGTCAATTTGGTTTATCTTTTCAAAGAACCAGCTCCTGGATTTATTGATCTTTTGAGTTGTACTTTTAGTCTCCATGTCATTTAGTTCTGCTCTGATCTTAATAATTTCCTTCCTTTTACTTGCTCTGGGCTTTGTTTGTCGTTGCTCTTCTAGTTCTTGTAGCTTTATGGTTAGGTTGTTTGTATGACTTTCTTCTAACCTTTTTAGGTAGGCCTGTATTGCTATGAAATTACCTCTGAAGGCTTACTTCACTGTGTTCCATAGGTTTTGGGCTGTTGTTTTTGTTCCCAGAAGCTTTTTGATTTCTTTTTTGATCTCCTTGTTAACCCATTCATTACTCAATAGCATGTTATTCAGTCTCCATTAATTAGAATGCTTTTGGTTTTTTTCTTGAGGTTGGTTTCTAGTTTTAAGGCACTGTGATCTGAGAAGATTCTTGGTATGATTTCATTTTCCTTGAATTTGTGGAAGCTTGTCTTTTGTTCTACCATGTGGTCTATCTTTGAGAATAGTCCATGTATGTTTGAAAATAATGTGTATTTTACTTCTTTGGGGTGAAAAGTTCTGTGTATGTTAGTTAAGTCTATTTCATCTAGAGTGCTTTTCACTCTACTCTACTCTACTCTAGAGTGCTACAATATCCTTGGTGGTTTTTTGTTTGGAAGATCTGTCCATTGTTGATAATGGGGAATTAAGATTGCCTACTATTAGTGTGTTGCTGTCTATATCTTTCTTGAAGTCCTCCAAGATTTTCCTTATATGTTTGAGTGCTCATATGTTGTGTGCATATGTTTACAAGGGTTATATTTTCTCAATGGATTGCTCCCTTGAGTATTATGAAATGTCCTTCTTTGTCTCTTTTTATGGCCCTCACTGTAAAATCTTTTTTGTCTGATATAAGTATTGTTACCCCAGCCATTTTTTCATGTCCATTTTCTTGAAATATATTTTTCCATCCATTCAATTTCAGTCTTTGTTGAGGGTCTCTTGTAGACAGTATATATGTGGGCCATGCTTTCTTATCCATTCAGCTATCCTATGTCTTCTTACTGGTGCATTTAATCCATTTATATTTAAGGTTATTATTGATAGGTACTTCTTCTTTGACATTTCCTTCTTTTTCCCTGTATTCCTCTCTGTCTCTCTCTGTTTCTTCATCTTTTTAAAGCAGACCTTTTAGCATCTCTTGCAATGCTTGTTTAGTGGAGGTGTATTCTTTTAGTCTTCTTTTGTCTGTGAAACTCCTTATTTCACCTTCCATTTTGAATGAGAGCCTTGCTGGGTAGACCATTCTTGGTTGCAGGCCTTTTTGTTTTGGCCTTTTTGTTTTCATTACTTGGAGTATATTTTGCCATTCCCCTCTGGTTTGTAGTGTTTCTGTTGAGAAATCATTTGATAACCTTAATCAGAGTCCCCTTATATGTTATTATGTTTTTCTGTTGATGCTTTTAGAATTCTCTCCTTGTCTTTGAGATTTGCCATTTTAATTATGATGTCTGTTGGAGTGGGCCTGTTTGATTTCATCTTCATTGGGACCTTCTGTGCTTCCTGAACTTGAGTGACATTTTTGCTCATCAAATTAGGGAAGGTTTCTGTCATTACTTTCTCAAACAGGTTTTTTTGTCCCTTGTTTCTCCTCTCCTTCTGGTATCTCCATGATATAAATATTATTGCATTTCTAATTGTCCTTCAGCTGTCTTAAAACCTCTTCATTCTTTTTTAGTCTTCTCTCACGTTGTTGCACTGTCTGGCTATTTTTTTCTATGTTGTCCTCCAATTCTCTGATCTGGTCCTCTGCTTCCTCTAACCTGCTTTGGATTCCTTTTATTGTGTTCTTTAGTTCAGAAATTATATTTTTCATTTCCTTCTGGTTCTTACTGATGGTTTCTATGCCCTTTATGATGCTGGTATAATTTTCAGTAAATTCCTTGTAGTTGCCCTGGAGTTCTTTATAGTTTTCTTTGAGCTTGTTGAGCTCATTGAACTTTCTTATAACCATTGCTTTGAAATCCATGTGTGGTAGCTTCTCGTTTCTATTTTATTTAGGAGTCTTTCTGAGGATTCCTCCTTTCTTTTTGGTGATGGACTGTTTCTTTTTCTCCCCATTTTGGGTATCTCTTATTGTCTGCGCCCCTCCATCCCCCAGATTAATTGCTATGATCCCTGCCTTCATGGAGTGCCCTTCTGTGGTAGGAGATTTATGGGGTTCAGTGGTGTGGTCTCCTAGATTTCCTCTACTCGTTGCTCTTGGGGTACCCTTTATGTCATTAATTAGGGTTGTCTGGCTGTAATTTGCACTTGGTTTATGTGTTGTTCCTTGATCAGTTTTTAACTCCAGCTGGCTGATTGAGAGACACTCCTTCTACAATGTCTCACATACTGTTATTGAGCTGCTCCCTATCCTCTAGCCACTCTGGTGTATGAGAAAGCTGTCAGCGCTGCCTACTACCCTGCTGCCATCTTTGCAATACCCCCAATACCCTTTTATAATAAAAGATATCAGCAAGGTAGGGAGGGAACATACCCCAATGTAAAAAACATAATAAATAAATAAATAAAACTACAGTCAACATAATATTCAATTAGCAAAAACTAAAAGCATTTCTCTTAAGATCAGGAATAAGATGATAGAGATGCCTGCTTTTACCACTCTAATTCAACATAGTACTGGAAGTCTTAGTCACAAAAGTCAGATAAGAAGGAGAAATAAAAGGCATATAAGTGGGAAATGAAGAAGTAAAATTGTCATTAGATTCCACATATAAGTGCCATCACATATTTTTTCCTCTGTCTGCTTTTTTCCACTTACATAGTAATCTCTAGGTCCATCATGTTGATGCAAAAGGTAATACTTTCTTTTTCACAGCTGGGTAGTATTCCATTGTGTAAATGTACCACCCCATTTTTATCCCCTCATCTACTTATGGGCACTTGGGCTGTTTTTTGATCTTGGCTATTATAAAAATCAGTGAAATGAACATAAAATATATATATTCTTTCAAATTAGTGTTTTGAGATTGTTAAGATATATTCCCAGAAGTGGAATTTCTGGATAAAAAAAGGTAGTTCTATTTTTAATTGTTTTAGGAAACCAAATATAAGCAAAGGCATGGATAAAAGAAACATCCAGATAGCTCTCAGAGGAGAGGGGGAGGAAGGACTGGATGAAAAATGGTGAAAAGGAAGGTAGGTGGAAGTGGAAAAAGGGGGCAGAAAATAGGGACAGAAAGAGGTTTTTCTGGGGGCAATGGGCACATGATGCTGTGTGCAGATAATGTTTTATTGAGTTGTACACTTGAAACCTATATGGTCACCCTGAATAAATTCAATTAAAATACTACTAGTAAAAAATATATGATGTGTTAATGAGAAAGTAGATCTTTGTTTTGGTTTCTATTATGACCAAATAGAGAGGCTAAGAATTGTTACAAATTTAAAATTTAAAAGTGACTTTGTGCCCTGGCTGGTGGCTCAGTGGATAGGCACTGGCCTGTGAACCCAAAGGTTGCTGGTTCGATACCCAGCCAGGGCACATAACCAGGTTGCAAGCCAGGTCTCCAGCCAGGTCTGTAGCTGGAGGCAGGTGAAAGGCAACCATACATTGATGTTTCTCTTCCTCTCTGCCTCCCTCCCTTCCTCTCTCTCTAAATATAATAAACAAAATCATTTTTTTAAATGTGACTTTGTGGCTGGGATGAAAAAGAGCAAACCTTGATCTTTATGTCATTAAGCTGAAGAAATGTTTCCTTCTATAGTATGATGATATCAACTCTAAGGAAAGGCCTAAGGGCCAATGACAGAGAGAGAGGTCACAAGACTGACCAGGGCCAAAGGAAGCATGACCATCATTGCAAGGGCAGATTGGTTACTCTAAGCAAGCACAGAGGTTGATCTGGTGTCTGGCCTTTGATGTGCCTTAGGGGTGCACCCACTGCCCTGTTCAAAACCAAGGTGACTAGAGAGCACTAGTTCTGTAGTTGTTGTAATCTGCATTTGAAGAATGAGAAGCTGTCACATCTCTAGGGTTGATTCCTAGTCATAGGTCACTGCACAATTTAGGTATCCAAATTGGGATGCTTTTTAGAATTAAAAGGGGCGTTATTAATGGTTACCCTCGAACAACTGGATAAAATGACACACTGCCTTGGGAAAACTAGGAATGATGATCACACTACTCCACATTAATCAGCTCCTGAAAGGGTCTCAAGAGTCCCATTTAAGCCTGACACATTGGCTTAAGTATATGAGCATCTCTATAGATTCCTCACTAAGTTCTTTTTCTTACACATCGGCCCTGCATTTTTTTCTGTGTTTGCTCTGAATCAGGTTGCAATGTTATGGATTAATAAAAGGGATACTCAATATACTATTGTAATAAATGTTCCAAGGAGACAAATGATCATCTCAAGTTTGTCCTTGCTTTCTGTGATCCTTCAGGGAGAGCTATCCAGAGCTACCTAGACCGATGGCATGTAAGATGAAGTATAAAATCTCAAAAGGAAGATGCCCCAAATTCTAAGGAAATTTCTGACTCTTTCATTGGCTAAACTCATAGAGTTATAAGTCTACAGTGCTGCTTTTTGTTTTCAGCAGAGTATTTTGTGTGCCTTTAAATCCACATTTTAAAAATGTCCCTAAAAGCTAGACATGGTTGATCATGGGGGTGAACTGCCCTTCTTTGGATGGTTGCATCACCCATTTCTGCTTTCTTCTGCTTATCTGGCGGATGGAGGGGTGAAGTTGCAGTGATACTTTGAGACAGGTGACTGACTCTGATCCTATTGTTCTTGAAACCAAAGTTATTGATTGCACCCCTTCCTAGCCTGTCATATCCCTAGAAAATGGTTGCACTAAAAGACCATCGCTCTTGGCATCACTAATTAAGATGGCTTTATCATTAGGACCTTTGTTATCTGTTGTTTTTGATCACTGGTCAGGCTCTAACCATGGTTTTAGGTCACTGTTCCTCCATCTTTCCTTCTGCATGTTGCCATCTTGCTGGTGTGCTTTATTTATTTTTTAAATTTAATTTTATTGTTGTTTTTTGACGTCCATCCTGTTTTTACTCCCCTCTGTCCCCTTCCCCACCCACCTACTTCCTCCAAAACTCAATCCTACTTGTTGTCCATGTCCATGGTGCTTCCATGCTAGTTCCTTGATTAAACTGCTCTCATTCTTTGCTTCTTACTTCCACCTCCCACCTCCCCTCTGCCTATTGAAGGTCTACTGATTGTATTTATGTATCTGGTTCTGGTTTGCTTTTTTGTTTGTTTCGTCGATTACTGTCCTGTGATGGGCGAGATCATATGGTATTTGTCTATCACTGACTGGCTTATTTAACTAAGCATAATGCTCTTTAGTTACATCCATGTTGTTGCAAAGGGTAGGAGTTCCTTCTTTCTTTTTACTGTGTAGTATTTCATTGTGTAAATGTACCAAAGTTTTTTGATCCAATCATCCACTGATGGGCACTTAGGCTGTTTCCAGCACTTGGCTACTGTAAATAGTGCCGCTATGAACATAGGTGTGCATAGGTTCTTATGAATTGGTGTTTCAGGATTCTTTGGGTATTATCCAAGTAGTGGAATTGCTGGATCAAAAGGCAGTTCCATTTTTAGTATTTTAAGGAAACTCCATACTGTTTTCCATAGTGATTGCATTAGCTTGCATTCCCACCAATAATGCACCAGGGTTTCCTTTTCTTCACATCCTTGACGGAACTTGTTGTTTGTTGATTTGTTGATGGCTGCCATTCTGACAGGTGTGAGGTGGTAACTTATTGTGGTTTTAATTGGCATCTTTCTGATAGCTAGTGATGTTAATCATTCTTTCATATGCCTCTGGGCCCTTTGTATGTCTTCCTCAGTGAGTTGTCTGTTCAGGTCCTTTGCCAATTTTTGAATTGGGCTGTCTGTTTCCCTGGTGTTGAGTTGCATAAGTTCTTTATACATTTTGGAGATTAAACCCTTGTCTAAGGTATCATTGGCAAATATGTTTTCCCATACAGTTGGTTCCCTTTGAATTTTGCTGGTGTTTTCTTTAGCTGAAAAGAAACTTTTCAATTGGATATAGTCCCATTTGTTGATTTGTTCTTTTATTTCCTTTGACCTTGGTGAAGTATCAGTAAATAGATGTCTGCATACGATATCTAAAATTTTACTACCTCTATACAAGGACCTGTATGGTGGCACTGTTTATGTTTAAATCCTTTATCCATCTTGAGTTTCTTCTGGTGTATGGTGTAAGTTGGTGGTCTAGTTTTATGTTTTAGCATGTTGCTGTCCAGTTCTCCCAACACCACTTGTTGAAGAGACTGTTTTTCCTCTATTTTATGTTCCTTCCCCCTTTGTCTAATATTAATTGTCCATAGAGTCTTGGGTTTATTTCTGGGCTCTCTATTGTGTTCTATAGATCTATAGGTCTATTCTTATGCCAGTACCAGACTGTTTTGATTGCAGTAGCCTTATAGAATAGTTAGATGTCTGGTATTGTGATTCCTCCTATGTTGTTCTTCTTTCTCAAGATTGCTATGGCCAGTTGTGGGCATTTTTGGCTCCATATAAATTTTTGAAGTATTTTTTCTATCTCTTTGATGTCTACCATTGGTATTTTAATTGGGATTACATTGAATCTATAGATTGCTTCAGGTAGTATGGACATTTTAGTGATGTTAATTCTTCCCATCCATGAACATGATATATGCTTCCAATTATTTGTATCTTCCTTCATTTCTTTTTTCAGTGTTCTGTAGTTTTCTAAGTACAGGTCTTTTACCTCCTTAGTTAAGTTTGTTCCTAGGTACTTTATTTTTCTTGTTGCTATGGTAAATGGGATTTGTTTTTTCGCTTCTATTTCTGTTGTTTCATTATTGGTATACAAAAATGCTTTTGATTTCTGGACATTGACTTTATATCCAGCTATTTTGCTAAATTTGCTTATTAGATCAAGTAAGTTTTTGGTGGAGTCTATCAGATTTTGTATGTACACTATCATGTAATTGGCAAATAATGGCAGTTTGACTTTCTCCTTTCCAATTTGGATACCTTGGATTCCTTTTTCTTGTCTGATAGCTATTGTTAGAACTTCCAAAATGATATTCAACAGAAGTGAAGAAAATGGACGGCCTTGTCTCCTTCCTGATCTTAGGGGGAAAGCTTTTAGTTTTTGTCCATTAAGTATGATGTTGGTTTCAGGTTTCTCATATATGGCCTTTATGATGTTGAGGTATGCTCCCTCTATTCCCATTTTGCTGAGTTTTTATTTTTTTAATCATAAATAGTTGCTGTATTTTATCAAATGTTTTTTCAGCATCTATTGATATGATATGGTTTTTGTCTTTCATCTTGTTGATATGGTGTATTACATTTATTGATTTGCAAATGTTGTACCATCCCTGCATCCCTGGGATGAAACTCACTTGATCCTGGTGTATCATCTTTTGAATGTATTGCTAGATCCAGCTGGCCAATATTTGGTTGAGAATCTTAGCATCTATGTTCATCAGAGATATTGGCCTATAGTTTTCTTTCTTAGTTGTGTCTTGACCTGGTTTTGGGATTAGAATAATATTGGCTTCATAGAAAGAGTGGGAGTCTTCCCTCTTGTTGGATTTTTTGGAATAGGTTGAGAAGGATAGGATTTAGTTCTCTTAATGTTTTGTAGAATTCACCTGTATAGCCATCTGGTCCATGGCTCTTGTGCTTTGGGAGATTTTTTATTACTTCTTCAATTTCACTAGTTGTTATTGGCCCACTCAGGCTTTTGCTTCTTCTGGATTCAGTTTTGGTAGATTATACACTTCCAGATATGTGTTCCTTTTCCCCCGGTTGTCATAATTCTTGTCATATAGTTGTTTGTAGTAATTTCTTACAATCCTTTGTATTTCTGAAGTATCAGTTGTGATTTCTCTTCTGTCATTTCTGATACTGTTTAGTTGGGTCTTCTCTCTCTCTCTTTTTTGATGAGTGGTTAATAGATTTTCAATTTTGTTTATTTTTTCAAAGAACCAGCTCCTGGATTTATTGATTCTTCAAATTGTAGTTTGAGTGTCTAAGTTATTTAATTCTGCTGTAATCTTGATGATTTCCTACCTTCTATTTGCTCTGGGTTTGTTTGTTATTGCTCCTCTAGTTCTTGCAGCTTTGTGGTTAGGTTGTTTGTATAAGCTTCTTCTGATCTTTTTAGGTAGGTCTGTATTGCTATGAATTTCCCTCTGTGGACTGCTTTTGTTGTGTCCCATAGGTTTTGGGCTGTTGTGTATTCATTGTCATTTTTTTCCAGACACTTTTTGATTTCATCTTTGATCTCATTCTTTACCCTCCCCTTACTTAAAAGCATATTATTCAGTCTCCTTGAGTTAGAATGTTTTTGTTTTTTTCCTTTGAGGTTGGTTTCTAGTTTCAATCCATTTTGATCTGAGAAGATGCTAGGTATGATTTCAATTTTCCTGTATTTGTGGAGGCTCATCTTGTGACCTACCATGTGGTCTATCTTTGAGAATGTTCCACGTGCATTTGAAAAGAATGTGTGTTTTGCTATTTTGAGGTTAAAGCTTTTGTATATATCAATTAGGTCCATTTCCTCTAGAGTGTTGTTCAATGCCACAGCCTCCTTAGGGGTTTTGTTTGGAAGATCTGTCCATTGTTGATTTTGGAGTATTAAAATCCCCTACTATTAGTGTGTTGCTATCTATTTCCTTCTTGAAGCCCTTAAGGGTTTTCCTTGTACATTTGGGAGCTCCTATTTTGGGTGCATATATGTTTACCAGAGTTATATCTTCTTGATGGATTGCTCCCTTAAGTATTATGACATGTCCTTCTTTATCTCTTTTTATGGCCTTCATCATAAAATCTATTTTGTCTGAACTAAGTATTGCTATTTAGCCTTTTTTTCATGTCCTTTTGCTTGATATATATTTTCTCATCCCTTCACTTTCAATCTGTGTTGATTTTTGTTCTGAGGTGTGTCTCTTGAAGACAGCATATATGTGGGTCATGTTTTCTTATCCATTCAGCTACCCTATGTCTTTTGATTGGTGCATTTATTCCATTTACATTTAATGTTATTATTGATTGATACTTACTTATTGCCATTTTCCCCCTTTGTACCTGTGTTCCTCTCTGTCTGTCTCTGTTTCTTCCTCTATTTAAATCAGTCTCTTTAGCATTTTCTTGCAATGCTGGTTTGGTAGAGATGTATTCTTTGGAAGAGAAGTTTTCTTTTGTCTGGGGAACTCCTTATTTATCCTTCCATTTTGAATGGGTGCCTTCCTGGGTAGAGTATTCTTGGTTGCAAGCCTTTGTTTCCCATTACTTGGAATATTTTTTTGCCATTTGTTTCTGTTGAATAATCACTTGATAGCCTCATTGGAGCCCTCATATGTTATTTGCTATTCCTCTTGATGCTTTTAGGATTCTCTTTGTCTTTTAAATTTGCTATTTTAATTATAAAGTGTCTTGGAGTGGGTCTGTTTGGAAATATCCTCGTTGGGACCCTCTGTGCTTCTTGAACTTGAGTAACATTTTCACTCATCATGTTAAGGAAGTTTTCTATCATGTCTTTTTGAACAGGTTTTCCATTTCTTGTTTCTCTTCTCCTTCTGGTATCTCTATGATATGGCTCTTACTGCATTTCATGTTGTCCTGCAGTCCTCGTAAAACCTCTTCATTCTTGTTCAGCCTTTGTTCATTCTCTTGCACTGTCTTGGAATATTTTTCTATGTTGTACTACAGCTTGCTGATCCTATCCTCTGCTTCCTCTAGCCTACTGTTGATTCCTTCTACTGTATTCTTCAATTCAGAAATTGTAGGCTTCATTTCCTCCTGGCTCTTCCTGATAGCTTCTAAGTCCTTTTTAATGCTGGTGTAGTTCTCAGTAAGTTTCTTGTAGCTTCTCTGGAGTTCTTCATAGTCCCCTGAGAGTTGTTTATAGTTTTCTTTGAACTGGCTGTGCTCGTTGAGCTTCTTTATCATCGTTATTTTGAATTTCATATCTGATAGTTTGCTTTTTTCGGTTTTATTTAGTGATCTTTCTGGGGATTCCTCCTTTCCTTTTGTTGATGGACTGATTTTCCCCTCCTTCTTCTGGGTGTCTGTGGTTACTTGTTTTTGTCTTGGATTCATCTGCTTTGATTCCTGCCTTCGTGGGGTGCCCTTCTGTGTTAGGAAATTTGTGGAGTTCAGTGTTGCAGTCTTCTAGATTTCCTCAACTTGTTGCTCTTGGGGTGCCCTTTATGTCATTAACTTGGGCTGTCTGGTTGTATTTTGGATTTGTTGTATGTGCTGCTCCTTTACCTCCTGTTGGCTGATTGAGAGTTACTTCTTCTATCACTTCTCATACACTGTTTTTGAGCTACTCCTAAAACAAAACCACCCATCCAAGCAAAATAACTATACCTTCAGAGATATCTTTTTCCTTAATCCCCCTTTTGACTGCCTATGAACCTAGCTATATATCCATAACCCTTCAAGGTAATCCCCACTTTTAATCACACCCTCAGCTGCAACTGAGTCAGTCTTACTAGGGATGTAGATAAGACTATTATAAGAGGGGAAAATTATTAAGTTGACTAAAGTATAGTTTTGAAGGGTGCAAAGGGGTAGCAAAGATAGTGGGAATGCAAGAGAGAAAGCCAACTTATCTCTTACATAGAAATGTGGAGGGGGAAAATCAGAATGCCTCAAGTGCAAGTGATCAGTATAAGCCTACATGTATATATATATATATGTTACTGCATCTACCTCGCTGTCCACCCTCAATGAGCATTGATTGGTCCAGGTGGATCCAGGACCTGTGTGATTTTAGCAGAAAAAAAGAATGTATAGTCCCTAGTAGCACACACACACATGTTTTAAGAGGGTAAGGAGGGGAAGAATTTTTAGATTGAGGACTGGGAATGAGTTGTATCAGGAGAATGAGTAGACTTTAAAAAAAGAGTAGGAGGAGGGGGTTGGGTAGTTAGGTGGATTGAGATAAGGGAGGAATAAAAATATGGGAATTGGGATACATTATGATATAAACAGCATTTACTTAAAATGTACTAATTGTGAAGGTTGGAAGTAACTTTTGAAAAGGATATGTTAGGGATTAATAGTTCATGCAGCTCTCGATGTAACTCAGGTGCTTGAGATTAGCAGTGATCAATTTCCTGGATCTGTCTGTTTTTCTTCATCAAGTCTCTGCAGTCTACAGTCAGGCTGCCGGGCTTGGAGTAGCAGGGCCTATGGCTGTCTCAGTTAGGGCTGGTTCCATGTGCCACACCCCTGGTAAGCTGATCTTCCAGTCACTAGCTGTGTTTCTGCACTGCAGGTGTTTTGGGGCCCTCCCTTCTTTCGCTGGTACTGTGTGAAGAACTGCAGGGTACTTTTGTGGTGTCGATGACTACTCCTCCCACTTCTGCTCCTGACTCCAAGGGGAAGTGGTCTGCAACTTCATTTGCTCCTGTGATGGTTAGCCCTCCCCTTCCAGCTCTTTGAGGAGGTAGACTCTGTTTGCAAAGAGCGCCTAGCTCCCCAGGAGGCTTGCAGCCCTTTGTCATCCAGCTATTTGAGGAGGTTTTCACCGCTGCCTCAGTGATGCGTGCCTGTCTCCCCTGGGGCTCCACAATTTAGTTTGCAGGTGATGGCTAGCCCTCCCTGACCAGCTCTTTGTGAAGGTTTTCACTACATTAGATAGGCCTCTGGTTCTGCGGGGAGCCCTGAAGCAATAGCACCAGCGATGGCTAGCCCTTTCCCTGGAGCTCTCTGAGGAAGTTTATGCTGCCTGTGGTGGGCACCTGACTCTATAGGGGACCCCAAGTTGTATGCTGGTGATGGCTACCCCTCCCCCTCTAGCTCTTCGAGGAGTTTTTTTGCTGCCTGCAATGGGTGGGCCTGTTGCACCAGCAGCAAATCCCTGGCATGCAGTTTCGAGCTATGGTTTCTGTGGGAGCTTGTGGGATGGTGTGGGTGTGGGGGTTTGGGCCCCCTTTATCACTGGGGCTCTGAGCAGTTCTCTTTATGGGTGGTGCAGTGGCATAATTCTCAGCCCTCTGGCTGCCCCCACTCCTGCTCCCCGAGGGTCTCTTCTCCTCTGCCTCTGGCCCTGGGAGGTGCTTCCTTCCTCTCAGCCTCCGGAGCAAGGCTCTCACACAGTACCACCCCTGCAGGAGTTCAATTTCTCAATATCCCAGAGTTTGCGCTCACTATTCACACTTTACTGCTCAGATTTCTATTCACTGGGGAGCCTGAAACTGTCTTCAGTCAGAGCCGCCCCTCTGGGCAGAGCCACCACTGCCCAGAGACAACTTCAACCCTCTGGCCTGCTGGTTTGGAACTGTCTCACCTGCTCTCCTGCAGGTCTCTAGTCTCTGGGCTGTGCACCCTTGAGTCCAGATTTGGACTCCAATTTGCAGGGACCTGCAGATGTCTTATGCTTCCTACCCTATCCTCCAGCTGCTCTGGCACTTGAGAACTCTGTCAGCACTGCCCTTTACTCTGTCACCATCTTTAACTTCTGGTGTGCTTCTTGAGTTCCTGCTAAGTGCTGGTGTCTTGAGGCAGGGGTCCCAATTAGATAAAGAATGGGTACTTTTCTTTACCTTGAAATACTTCATTTCCAACATTGACATTTTTGTAATGTAGGCCATAGGCCTGGTTGTGTGCCTCTAGGGCTGTCAGTTTGCAGTTAGTGCTCAATAAATCCCATGCCCTTAAGTTGGCTCCAGAGGTATTGCTGTCCATCTCATAAAACTCCTACTTAATTATGACACATGCAGCTGGAAGCCTCTGCTTCTGACCAAAACATCAAACCTGAACATGTTCATGTGCTCTTGCCTGTGTCTTAAGGCTCGTGGGCCCCTCATATGGCTGCAGAGAGAGTGTGCCTTCTTGGCCCTGCTGAAATACTATTTCCTTGAGTCTTGGAAGAGATGTTTAACTGTTCGGTCCTGCTCAGTCAGAACTTAGCATTCAGATGTCTCTGAGGGGCTTATTTTGGGTAAATTGTGTTCAATAAATTTTGAAATAATTAAAAATAAAGAACAAAAAAATCATCTTTGATTGCCAGGTCATTGGTAATTTATCAATACTATTTAATATGTCCTTTGCTTTAACAGAACTTTGAAAAAAGGAGAATATGACATTTAGATCCTAATGATCTGAGTTAAAGTGAACAGATTCCAACTTTTCTAGTGAGAGCACTAAATAATGATATGAATGTCAGGAGCTTCCAATTGAGTACTTCTGAGCATCAGTCAAAAAGAGGAGACAAAGAAAGGGAGCAGTTTAGTCAAGAAACTAGTATGGAAGAACCATGGACACAGTCAACAAGTGGGATTGACTTTTGGGGGGAGTGGGTGGGTGGGGAAGGGGACAGAGGGGAGTAAAAAGGGGATGGATGTAATACAACAACAATCAAATTAAATTAAAAAAAGGAGGAGGAACTTTATAATTAAGATTTGTAAAAGAAGAAATTCAGGAGATAACTATAGGGCCACATCGTGATTATAAGTTGGCTTCAGACAAAGAGGGCCTGACAAAGAGCTGCTGCTGAGTCATGTAAGTTACAAGGATCACCATGATCATCTTGGATACCACAATAGATCATTTGCTTTTCAGTCAACATAATAAAGCCTTAATTCAGTTTAAAGATTTTAAAAAGTCTAATACAAAATGTGACAGGCTTTTCCTGGCTTACCTATAGCTTCTTTTCATTATAAAGACCTTTTAGGGCATTTAAATAATGGATTTCTTCCTGGATAATATACCATAGGTAGTAGAAAGAATATGAGCATTGCATATAGACTTACTGGTCATGTGACATTAGTTATAGTCCCTTGGGATCCTCAGGGAATTGGTTACAGGACCTTTGTGGAAATCAAAATTCAAGGATGCTCAAGTCTCATAAAATAGTGTAGTATTTGCATATAACATATGCATGCCCCCCCATATACTTGTATATGGCCCATCCTCTTGGCCTTTATATTTTGATGGAAATTAAGCAGAGTGTGTGACTCTATCAGTAAATATTTGTTATGTTGAACAGAATTTTCCACCTGTGGGTACCACCACTCCTGAACAAAAGCTCTGTATTTGCATTATTCCTCATTCTCCTCTGGCTCCTTTTTGAGTTGGGCTCTTGAGATTTTAGGTTGGGGCAGAGACCTCATTCCCTGGGTACCTGCTGAAAGGTAGCAGGATGGCCCCTTGCACACAAGCCTTTAAACTCCACACAGAAATCTTCTTTTATAGAGTAAGACCTTGGTGTAGATTACAAAGAAAGGCCAAGGGGCAGGACATCCAAAAGGATGGTGTGAAGAATAGGAAAACCCTGTTTACAGTGAAATAACCATTTAACTGGTGAAAATTATTTTAAAAATAAATAACACCCCAATGACCATTTAAAGCCTTTAGTTATGGTTCTAAGGGCATATGGCAAAGGAAGAATCATTTGAGAAAATCCTAAGCTCCCTAGGAGTAGCAAGTCTGTGGCATTTGAGCCATAGCATGCTAACCCCAACCCCACCTCGAGCTCCCGGTGATGATAGCTCTACTCTGGGCAGAAGGTGCACAGAAGATGGGGCTCACTTCCCCAGCCCATAATCTGGGCTGCAGTTTACCACAGAAAGGGGCAGATCATCTGCATCTCTCATTTCCCCAGCCTTGTGTTGTGGAAATAGTGTTCCATGTGGGCATGATGTTGAGGATGTGGGCTCTTTTCCCCACACAGCCCCTGCTTGTAGGGTTAGGGTTTACCAAGAGTACTGGGACCTGATTGCACTGCTTTAGCTTGTCCATGGGGTGAAGCTGAGACAACCAGGGATAACCATCCCCTCTAGTGCCTGCTCAGAGAGCAGGGGAGTCCATCTGGGCCGTGGGGCCACTTGAAAGCAATCCCTATGCTATACCCAGACCCATCAACAAGGAGTTTCAGCAAACCCCCTGTCCAAACACTGGCTAAGGGGGTAACTCCTAGAAAGCCAGGTATAAAATGAAGTCACATTAATTCCTGGTTGCCTGTGAGATTACACATGCCTAAGGCTGCACTCCTTTAAAAAAGTAGATATTCTGAGCTACTCCAGGCTGAAGACATCATAAACTCCTTGAACTATGACCATGTCTCCAAGTTATATACCCATTTCATAGTAAAGGGTGAAAATTTAAGTGGCTAAGGGGCTTAAGCACACTTTTGACCAATAAGAGGTTTATGCAGATCCAGGGTGACCCCTAGGAAGCTAGCTAAAAGACACAAGCAAGGGAAAATATCTGAGGAGGAATATCAGAGACTGCACACAGATTTAGGTCAGCCAAATCACTAATCAATTAAACAAGCAACCAAATTAACAAGAAAATCAGTATCTTGACTATACTATGTTATCTAAATATCCAATTCTCAACAAAAAATTATGAGCCACACAAACAAACAAGGAAGTGTGGACAATGTACAGGAAAAAGAGGCAATAAAAACTGCCTTGGTTGTGGCCAAGACCTTGAACTAGGTAGGTAAATACTTTAATGTAGGTATTATAAATATGTTCAAAACTAAGAAAGCCATATTTAAAGAGTCAAAGGAGAGCATGATAAATGGAGACTATCATTGTAGGGGTAGAAATTATAAACAAAAACCAAATGGGAATTCTGGGAAAACACAAACAAAAATGAAAGTTCAATAGGCTCAACAGTAGATCTGACTTGGTGGAAGAAGGAGTCAGTAAACTTAGAACACAGATAGATAAAAATTATGTAATGTGAAAAACAGAATAAAGAAAAATGAGCAGAGCCTCAGAAAAATGTTGGACATGTTAGCACACCAATATGTATTTAATGGGAATTCCAAAAAGTCTATGGAAGATCATTCTGTGTAGAACTGTTCAAACAGGATTATTTTAGTCCTCTAGAGGGTATCTGTAATAGAGTTTTCAAAATTTGTTGACTGAGAACTATCATAAGCAATATATTTTATGTTGCATAAACACATATTTGTGTTTGTCCACAGAAACTTTATGAAATAATACCTGTCTTATATATAATTTACTCTAATTTCTAAAAGTTTATTTTATTAAAAAAATTTCATATTGATGGTCATAGCTCACTGAAATGATCTCATGACACTCTTAATGGGTACCCTGATGCTAGAGGACTCCTTTGGTCATGCTTAATGAATAGATTAAAGAATATGATGGGGGACCCAAAAACCCAGAATTTATTTATTAAAAATTGTATTTATTCTTACATGTGTAAACCTCAGTCACCTTCAAACTACTTTTCATTTGATGGAATATACCTATGAAACCTTTTTTTTCCACTGCTCATTTCCACATCCATTCTTGAATGCATTGATTTTGATGCCTTTTAGCACTCCTGACATTTTTAATTTTACCTCTTTCACATCAGATTAAAGAAAAAATCCCTTTTAGGACTTTTTCTTCCAGGGAAACAAACAAAAAAAAGTAGCTCAGGGCAAGATCAGGTGAATATGGAGGGTGGGGCATGGGGGTCATGACATTTTTGTTCAAAAATTGCTGAACACTTAGTGTGGTATGAGCAGGTACATTCATAAATCACCCATCATGAAATGCAAATGTGTTGAAAGTCTTCAAAAATATTCACTGAAGTCGATTGTAGCCTCTTACAATGCCAGCTGGTGCACTGGTACAGATGTATTCTTAGAACACTCACCTAGCAGGGGAAGCCTATACTACAAGGGGCCCTCCTATAGAAAATAATTTCTTTTTTGGGTCCCTCCTCATATACATGGAATAACCAGTGGGTTCTCAGTGTCTCCCCTCCTCTTTTGGTGCACTTCTATCCTGCTTGACCTGCAGAGTTCATTCAACATTTATTCATCCCCCAGTGAATGAATAAGTCAGTGATTTACTGGACACCAATGGTGTACCAGCCATGCTCTAAGCTCTGGGGACCCACCATTGAATAAAATAAACAAATCTCTGCCTTCTTCTTCTTCTTCTTCTTTTTTTTTTTAATTTTATTGTTGTTGTATTACATCCATCCTCTTTTTGCTCCCCTCTGTCCCCCTCCCCCAAATCTCTGCCTTCTTAATCTCCACATGCTGGTTGAGTGAAACAGATGTTTAAAAATGTAGATTACTAAAATATGTAGCATGTTAGGTGGTAATAAATGCTATGAAGTAACATAAAGCTAGGGATGGGTATAAGGAGGGTTTGTGGAAGCCCTTAATTACCAATCTGAAAGAGGTGAGGAATGAGCCATAAAAATATGTTGGGGAAGAGCCTTATTGGCAGAGGGAACAGCAAGTGCAAAGGCTGTGAGGTGAAGGCAGGCCTGGAGAGCTCAAAAAATAGCAAGAAGTACAGAATGGTTGGAGTAGACTGAGCAAGAGGAACACAATAAGAGAGGAAGTCAGGGAGACAGCAAGATCAGATTATGCAGGGCTTTGCAAAACTTTGGCTTTTTTCCTCAGTAAAATGAGAAGCCATTGGAGAACTGTGAGCAATAAGATGACATATGTGATACACACTTGAATGGCATCACTCTGCCTGCTAAGGGGAGATTAGACTGAAGAGGCAAGGAAGGATCCAGGAAGAATAATTAGGAAGCTTTTGTAGTAGTTTTGTCACCAGAGGAGGACAGGGCCCTGAGCAGGTCTGCCTCAGGTTGGTCAGTAACTGTGCGGGAAAGATTTCACCACAGAAGTCCAGGTGATTTTGAGAGAACATTTGTTAAATCTGGGTATAGTGACAAAAAAGAAAGGCTTAGGGTCGAAAAAGCAACAGGAGAGAGACAAGGTGGTGCTCTGCTTTGGCTCTCTTGAAACATTAGAGCAGGTTCAGGGGGTTAGTCTGGGACAAGCTGCTACTGTCTGCTGCTCCCCTGGTTGCAAATCTCATGGGAAATAAAGTAAAGATGCATTCCTGGGAGGGAAGAAAGTAAAGATGCTTGGGTGTGCTCCAGAGAGAACTCGCACTGGGTCTTTGTCTTGAGGGTTCTTATCTGCTTTTTTGAGGTGGACATTTTAGGGAGGGCCTTATGGAGGGATCTCAATAGAATATTTATCAGCTTTATGCTGAAGAACCAAAATTAGATTTATTCCCCTAACTTCATCAGTCCTTGGGTGTGCCTGGTACAAATGGCATTAACTGGACCTCTGTAATCTATCTCCCTAAGTAGGGTGATTTAGGCTCTTATTTACCTTTCTGTTTGGGGAGAGAAAACATGTAAACCATTTACTCTTAAGTTCTTTGGTTAGGGAAGATAGGATTTTGCAATTTACTAGATGGTTGTAAACTGCTTGGGCATTTGCCTATCTCTCAGTTTTTTCCCCTATTCCACTTGTCCCACAGGTTGTTCTTACTAACCTATGTCGGCTCATGTGAGAGAAGATGGTAATAGCCAGACCAGGGCAGGAGCAGTAGAACTGGAGAGTGGTGGCTGCACTTGGATCTCTTTTAAAAATAGAACTGTTTGCTGATGGGTTGGAGGAAGGGTACAAAAAAAAACAAAACAAAACAAAACCCGGAATCATGGATGATGCTGTTGACATAAGAAATATCCAAATCTGTAGAGAATTTTCATAAGAGCTTACTTGAGTCAAAATGGTGATATATGGCAGCTTGCAAAATCTCGAGTGCTCCGAAGAATAACAGTTTTGTAGTTTCTTTTATGAATTTGAAATTAAGGATGAAATGTTAGGAAGATTAAATGAAAGTGGGAGAAAGCATGGCATGGAGTGGATTACAGGATAGTTAAGATTATGTGTTTTCACACTTTAGAAGGAGGGGTGAAAGAGTGATCATGTACTAGGAGGGTTCTGAAAGGAGGCATTTCAAAAGTGTGTTAACCTAGATGCCCAGAAACAGTGGACAGGGCTTGGCTAAGGCAAAGATAGACTTTTACTACCAAAGTTATAAGCCGGGAGCATATCTACCCATCATGACCTGCCCAGTTAGGAATTTATGATTAGATAATCCTGTGAGAGTACTTTCCATAAAATACTCCCCTCCCACCATAGGGTATTCCTTAAACATTAAGAAGCTCATCTTTTATCTTATGTCATTGAATATGATTTCAGTTGTTTGGGGATGAGGGAGATATTTACATTAAAATAGATGATTTCTAAAGACCAGGATTCTAGATTATGGATGGCAAACACAAGGCCCATGGGCCGAATGCGGCCCTCCATCTTGTTTTATCCGCCTAGCATCTTCTGCCCCACACCTTGTTTCTACCCTGCCCACTTAACTGTTAAGGAGTAGTTACATTTATACAGTCCTAAAGTGACATTCGGCCCTCTGAAGGCAACTGTGAGGCTGATGTGGCTCCTGGTGAAAATGAGTTTGATACCCCTGTTATAGATCTATTTAAAAAAGAAGATGAAAAACTATGATTCTGATAGGAGAGGTAGTTAGAGCACATACATTGGGGTGGAGCCCCTGTCCTCATGCCCTCTTCCATCACTTAATATCATGCTACTGACCACTCTGATGATATTTACTGACCTGGCCTTACATATCTGATAACCATGATTTTTGTCTTCTATGTTTAATCTGAGCAAAAGCTAATTGATCAGGGGAAACTGGGTGTGTCCCCATCTGTTCCCTACCTTATGGCTGAACAGATGGAAAATCTCCCCTGCAGGTTAGGACACTCTGTGTCCACTGTCTATTTTAGTCTTGTCTGCTCTTCTGATGGAGGCAGTTGAGGATTAAAGAGGCAGGTGGCTGGGCTCTGTCCACCCATACATGCTAACATTGCCCCCTGCTGTTTCAGCACTGCCCAGGGCCTTTCGGGCTCTGTGCCCCGAGTCTGATTCAAAGGAGATAGGTAACCTTAGTTCTTCCTCACTCAGCAAGACTAGATATCTGTGAGGAGGTAAGATGAAGTTAGTACCCTATTTTTCCATTTCTAACAGTCTAGTTGATGTTATTTTCAACAAATTTTGTTCTGAAGAAACCATCTTCACACTGCTAGCAGATATAAATGAATCCTTTCAGGGATTGAGAATAGCACCTTCATAACATTTTTAAACAATTAATTTTTAAATTTAATTTTATTGTTGTTATATTATACCCATCCCCTTTTTACTCCCCTCTGTCCCCTTTAAACACAATTAATTTCATCTTTCAGTTTGTAATACTTTCTTCATTGGTGCTTCCCCCTCCCCCATCCTTAAGCACTTTGCCTCTGCATGGAGGGAGCCATACTCTTAAAAGTAATATTGCTGAACATGATTATTTCTCCTAAGTCTCAGTAAATAATAAACTACATGTTTCTGAGAGGATGAGATTAGCCCACCCTGTGCATGATGTAAAATACACAGCATGACTACTTTCTGCTAAGTTAAAAACAGAATACAGCCATGAAAAGTTTTGTAAAGACAGCTGCATGGCCCTTGCTGGTAGCACAGTGGTTAAGGTGCTGGCCTGCGAACCCAAAAGTTGCAGGTTCGGTTCCCCAGCCAGGGCACATAACCAGGTTGCAAACCAGGTTTCCAGTTAGGTTTGTGGCTGGAGGCAGGTGAAACACAACCATACGTTGATGTCTCTCTCCCTCTCTGCCTCTCTCCTTTCCCCTCTTTCTAAAAATAATGAAATAAAATCTTTAAAAAAAAAAGATAAAATTGAAAAAAAAAAAAAAAAAAGACAGCTGCATGTTACAGTTTATAGGTCAATTGATATCTTCCTTGGAGGCTGCCTTAATTTCTGGCTTGGACATGCTAATACATCAATGCCACATTAGTTGGTCAGCCCTGCTAGAGGATTCATGTGGAAGGTGTAATCTCCAGGGTACATTGCTTTCACACATTCATAGTCCCAGATGACACAGTCCCCTTTCTTACTTCATTAGTGTTTTGAGTGGGGGTATTCCTTAATTGGAGGTTTCCTTGAGTAAATTGTTCTTTACATGGATGAGTCAACACTAATCCAATAAACCCATTCTTATTAAATTAAAGCCACTCTGAATAATGTATTTCCCCTGTTCAATTAATCTTTCTGTGTCTACATGAGATGTGGCAGTGAATTGTGCACTGATGTGCCTCACTTAAATGGGGAGATTAGATAAAAGGGCTCCCTGCAGCTAAGGGTCCCCAGATACTTTGTGTTTATGACTCAAGTCGTGAGTTGGGAAAGAGATCTAGACAAAAAAGATTTTCAGAGCCAAACACCCAGGCTTCTTCCTTTCTTCCTTCCTTCCTTCCTCCCTATCTCTCTCTCTTTCTTTCTTTCAACTGACTTTACTGATTTTGGTAAACAATACAGTGCAGTTACAAATAATAGAGTGAATTGAGACAGGAGAGCAAGTATTTCCTGATGATATAGTCAAATGTCATTGTTCAAGATACCACAATACTCTAAGCTGACAAGATGGAGGAGGAGTAAGTGGAGCTACACCAATCTCCTCCCAGGTCACATTTGGAATTACTTTTTTGGAGGAAAAGTCAGCTGGAATTACCAACAGAACACCAGCTGGAAAGAAGTCCTATAACCAAGGACAGAACAGAAGAGGACTCTTCATCACAACATGACTGGTAGGGATCGCGGAAACGCGAGAGGGCTGGCTGGGCCCCACTGGAGGCAGGAGCCAAAGGGACTGAGCTGGGGGCTCCACCTAAGAAGGGTGGGTCTGGTTCCCTCCTATCCCCTCCCGCTGGGATTCACAGCTATAGCTACACAGCAGAGAGTAGACCAGCATCCAGCTGAGAAGGGCAGAAAGCTGTGGAGTTTACTAGCCTAAGAGAGCACTGGAGACGGAGAACTACTAGGGTGACCACACCGAAAATACATTGGCACTCACCTACCCTAGGCTCTAGTGGAGGGAGGGCAGAGAGGACTGGAGACACGTGGGGAGAGTTGGCCACAGTTGCTTGGAGGAGAGAAGTGTGGAAGTGGCTGTAGGGATCCAGGTGCTAACTCATTGCCCATACCATGGGTGGACTGTGTTGCACCAAGCTGGCTTCCATACAAGGCTCCTCATGGCCCCGCTCATTGAAAGTAATCTGTCCCACCCAGCAGTGCCAGAGCCGGTGCCTGATCACAATTCTCTAATTTATATCTAAATAAATCTCTCCCTCACTGCCATGTCTGAGCATAGATAATTTAGTTAGCACACCAAGAGATATCTCTTGCCCAGCAGTGCCTGGGCCTGGCGGCTGATTACAAACTCTCTGACTTAAAGCTGGGTCAGATAGTCAGCCCCAAATAGTAGCAAGTGAGCCTGGTGGCTGATCCTAGATTCATTGGTTGACAACTGAGTTGGTTTGTCCCACCCACTGGCCTCTGGGCCTGGTGGCTGATCACAAACTCATTGGATTACAACAGAAACTTTCAGTCTAGCCCAGTGACTCCTTACCCTGGCAGCTGATCAAAGATTCATTGGATTACAATAGAATCTTGCAGTTGAGCCTAACCTGATCTGAACCTGGTGGATGATCAAAGATTCATTGATTTACCTTTGAATCTGTCCCACCAGACTGCACCTGAGCTGGTGGCTGATCCATTGGATTATAATTGAACCTCTCTGTGTAGCCCAGCAGGGCCTGAGTTTGGTAGCTTATTTATTGATTTACAACTGAATTGGTCTGTCACCCCAAGCAGCATTTGAGCCTGGTGGTGGATCACAGATTGATAGGATTACAACTAAATCAGTCCTTTTAACTTAAGGCGTTCCTTAGCCTGGCAGCTGATCACAGTCTGGTTGGATTACAATGAAACTTAAAAATGGGGAGAAAAAGAAACAGTCCATCACCAAAAGGAAAGGAGGAATCCCTAGAAAGATCACTAAATGAAACAGAGGCAAACAAATGATCAGATATGGAGTATAAAATAATGATATAGAAGCTTAATGAGCTCAACCAGCTCAAAGAAATCTACAAACAACTCCAGAGAAGGTATGAGAACTACACCAGCATTAAAAACTTAGAAACTATCGGTAAGAGCAAGGATGAAATGAAGCCTACAATTTCTGAGTTGAAAAATACAGTTAAAGGAATCAACAGCAGGCTAGAGGAAGCAGAGGATAGGATCAGTGAGTTGGAGGACAACATAGACAAATATTCCAAGACAGGACAAGAACATGAAAAAAGGCTGAACAAAATTGAAGAGGTTTGAAGAAAGCTGAAGGACAACATGAAATGCAGTAAGATCCATATCATAGAAATACCAGAAGGAGAAGAGAAACAAGGAATGGAAAACCTGGTCAAAAAAGTAATAATAGAAAATAATAGAAAATTTCACTAACATGATGAGTGAAAACGTTACTTAAGTCCAGGAAGCACAGAGGGTCCCAATGAAGATCAACCCAAACAGGCCCACTCCAAGACACATTATAATTAAAATGGCAAATTTCAAAGACAAAGAGAGAATCCTAAAAGCATCAAGAGAGGAACAGCAAATAACATATAAGGGGGATCCAATAAGGCTATCAAATGATTATTCAACAGAAACAATACAAGCCAGGTGAAAATGGCAAAAAATATTCCAAGTAATGGGAAACAAAGAATACTCTAACCGGCAAAGCTCTCATTCAAAAAGGAAGGAGAAATAAGGAATTTCCCAGACAAAAGAAGACTGAAAGAATACTTCTCTACCAAACCAGCATTGCAAGAGATGCTGAAGGGTCTGCTTTAAAAAAAATGAAGAAACAGAAAGAGACAGAGAGGAACACAAGTACAAAGAGAGAAAATGGCAATAAATAAGTATCAATCAATAATGACCTTAAATGTAAATGGATTTAATGCTCCAATTAAAAGACATAGGGTAGCTGAATGGATAAGAAAACATGACCCACATATCTGCTGTTTTCAAGAGACCCACCTCAAAATGAAAGATTAACACAGACTGAAAGTGAAGGGATGGAAAAATATATATTAGGCAAATGGACATGAAAGAAAGGCTGGAGTAGCAATACTTATTTCAGACAACATAGATTTTATGATGAAGGCCATAGAAAGAGATAAAGAAGGACATTTCATAATACTTAAGGGAACAATCCATCAAGAAGAGATAACTCTGGTAAACATATATGCACCCAACATAGGAGCTCTGAAATATATAAGGGAAATCTTGGAGGACTTCAAGAAGGATATAGACAGTAACACACTAAAAGTAGGGGACTTCAATACCCCATTATCAACAATGGACAGCTCTTCCAAACAAAAAACACCAAGGATATTGTGGCATTGAACAACACCCTGATATATACAGAACCTTTCACCCAAAAGAAGCAAAATACACATTCTTTTCAAATGCACATGGAACATTCTCTAAGATAGGCCATGTGGTAGGTCACAAGACAAGTCACCACAAATACAGAAAAATTTAAATCATACCAAGCATATTCTCAGATCACAATAAATTGAAACTAGAAACCAACCTCAAGGGAAAAACCAAAAACACTCTAACTCATGGAGACTGAATAACATGCTTTAAGCTTTTAAGTAAAGGGTGGATATAGAATGAGATCAAAGATGAACTCAAAAAGTTTCTGGAAAAAATGTATAATCTACTAAAACTGAATCCAGAAGAAGTAGAAATCCTGAACAGACCAATAACAACTAGTGAAATTGAAGAAGTAATAAAAAATCTCCCAAAGCACATGAGCCCCAGACCAAATGGATACACAGGTGAACTCCACCAAACATTTAAAGAACTAACTCCTATCCTACTCCAAAAAATTCAAGAAGAGGGAAAACTCAACAAAATACTGGCCAACTGGATCCAGCAATACATTAAAAAGATTATACACCATGATCAAGTGGGTTTTATCCCAGGGATGCAAGGATGACACAACATTCACAATCAATAAATGTATTACACCACACCCACAAAATGAAAGTAAAAAACCATATGATCATATCAATAGATGCTAAAAAAGCATTTGATAAAATACAGCAACCATTTATGATGAAAAAAACTCAGCAAAATGGGAGTAGAGGGAGCATACCTCAAAATCATAAAGGCCATCTTTGAGAAACCTGAAGCCAATATCATACTCAATGAACAAAAACTAAAAGCTTTCTCCCTAAGATCAGGAAGGAGACAAGGCTGTCCACTTTCTCCACTTCTATTCAACATCATTTTGGAAGTTCTAACAATAGCTATCAGACAAGAAAAAGGAATACAAGGTATCCAGATTGGAAAGGAGAAAGTCAAACTGTTATTATTTGCAGATGACATGACAGTGTACATAAAAAACCCAATAGGCTCCACCAAAAGCTTACTCAATATATTAAGCAAATTTAGCAAAATAGCTGGATATAAAGTCAATATTCAGAAATCAAAAGGCCCGCGCTTTGGAAGTGGAAGTGGGCAGCAGGCTCGGCCAGCCCGTGCCTCTAAGTGACAGGACCCTGTGCAGCAACACTTCTAGACGGTCACAAAGTTTGTCGGTCCTTGCCTTGGCAGAGCGGCGGTCAGGCATTTGGAGATCAAAGATGGGTAGAAAAGATGCCTCCACTGTAAAACTTCCTGTTGATCAGTACAGAAAGCAAATTGGTAAACAGGATTATAAAAAAACCAAACCTATTTTACGAGCAACTAAATTAAAAGCAGAAGCAAAGAAAACAGCAATAGGCATAAAGGAAGTTGGCCTTGTACTTGCAGCTATATTGGCCCTACTCCTGGCTTTCTATGCTGTCTTTTACCTCAGACTAACTGCAGAGGATGATGCTGATCTGGAACCTGATGAAGATTAGCTGAGCAGCAATGAATGCATTATCAGGAAATAATTTTATAAAAGCATCTCTTGGGCCCAATGCTTTCTAAAGTACTGAAACTACAACATCTTGAATTCTTTCTGCTGGTATTTTCAGTTTGCAGACATATCTTTTTAAATAGTGGCATAATATATCAAGAAAAGAATCTTAACCTAGTAACGTAGTGTAATGTGTGCTACCAAATACTTTCAACTTTGACAGGCAACCTATTCATGGTGTATTTAGATAAAATGGACAACTGATCCCAGATTCTTCAGAATATATTAGCCAATCTGTGTGTGCAGCACCATCACTTACAGATCATTAAACCTGTTCTTTGTTCCATGTATAAATGAGAAATAAAAGTATATATCCTTATTTACAGAGACATACTCAAACCACATTCAAAGCCGAAAAAGGAACGAGAAGTCATGGGAAAAAATTTTCACTTTACGAAGAAGTCCTACTCTTTTTCCAGACGTATTTTGTATCATTAGAAAGACTATCTGCACATACATCTACAGTAATCTCTTTCCTTCTTTGCCAACTGTTCAGTGCACATGTGCTCCATCAGAAATGGCACCTGGATGACAGAAGCGCAAAGAGCCACATATGTCTCTGAAATAGAGCTCCTTTCCTCTAGGCTGTCTAAACTGATATAAATAGAAAGTTCAGTTGATCCTGATTTTAATGAACTGATTACTAATATAAACTTGGAATTTGATTTTAATTATGATGTTCTGGCTGCTTACAGTATCAGTTTGCTCTTCTTGTTAGGGGTGTATGTAGCAATCTGTCATTTAATTGTGCATCTTCTTCACGTAAGAATGATAGAAGTCCTACCTACTCTGAGTAATTTCTGGGGGTTATCTCTTAAAGATGAACAATAAAATATTTTTAAAAAATTAAAAAAAAAAAGAAATCAAAAGCATTTTTGTATACCAATAATGAAACATCAGAAATGGAAGCTAGAAACAAATCCCTTCACAGAAATAGAAAAAATACTTCAAAAATTTATATGGAGCCAAAAACGCCCACAAATAGCCACCACAATCTTGAGAAAGAAGAACAAGGTAGGAGGAATCACAATACCGGACTTCAAACAACACTACAAGGCTACTGTCATCAAAGCAGCATGGTACTGGCATAAGAATAGACATATAGATCAATGGAACGGAATTGAGAGCCCAGAAATTAACCCAGGACTCTATGGTCAACTAATATTTGACAAAGGGGAAAGGAACATCAAATGCAGTCTCTTCAACAACAGGTGCTGGGAGAACTGGACAGCAACATGCAAAAAGATAAAACTAGACCACCAACTTACACCATATACCAAAATAAACTCAAGGATTTAAACATAAGCAGTGCCACCATAAAGGTCCTGGAGAAAAATATAGGCAGTAAACTTTTGGATATCCTACACAGAAATACGTTTACTGATACTTCACCAAGGGCAAAGGAAATCAAAGAACGAATCAACAAATGGGACTATAGCAAATTGAAAAGTTTCTGTTCAGCTAAAGAAAATATCAGGGGGACAGAGGGGAGCAAAAAGGGGATGGATGTAATACAACAACAATAAAATTTTTAAAAAAAGTGTGAAAAACATGGGGGAGATAAAAAAAATATATATATATATCAGCAAAATTCAAAGGGAACCAACTGTATGGGAAAACATTATTGCCAATGATACCTCAGACAAGGGTCTGATCTCCAAAATATATGAAGAACTAATGCAACTCAACACCAGGGAGACAGACAGCCCAATAAAATAGGCAAATGTACTGAACAAACAACTCACTGAGGAAGATATACAAAGGGCCCAGAGGTATATGAAAGAATGCTCAACATCACTAGCCATCAGAGAGATGCAAATTAAAACCACAATAAGATACCATCTCACACCTGTCAGAATGGCAATCATCAGCAAATCAACAAACAACAAGTGTTGGCAAGGATGCGGGGCAAAGGGAACCCTCATACACTGTTGGTGGGAATGTAGGCTGGTGCAGCCACTATGGAAACAGTATGGGGTTTCCTTAAAAAATTAAAAATGGAACTGCCTTTTGATCCAGCAATTCCACTACTTGGACTATACCCAAAGAATCCTGAAACACCAATTCATAAGAACCTATGCACACCTATGTTCATAGCGGCACTATTTACAATAGTCAAGTGCTGGAAACAGCCTAAGTGCCCATCAGTGGATGATTGGATCAAAAAACTTTGGTACATTTACACAATGGA
>PVIW01011108.1:0-39686 GCA_004026585.1 Noctilio leporinus | reverse complement strand
AACCTTAAATGTAAATGGATTAAATGCACCAATCAAAAGACATAGGGTAGCCGAATGGATAAGACAACATGACCCACATATATGCTGTCTTCAAGAGACCCACCTCAGAACAAAAGATCGACACAGATTGAGAGTAAAGGGATGGAAAACTATATATCAAGCAAATGGACATGAAAAAAAAGCTGGAGTAGCAATACTGGTTTCAGATAAAATAGATTTTACAATGAAGGCCATAAAAAGGGACAAAGATGGACATTTCATAATATTCAAGGGAACAATCCATCAAGAACAAATAACTCTGATAAACATATCCACACCCAACATAGGAGCTCTGAAATATATAAGGAAAATCTTGGAAGACTTTAAGGAAGACATAGACAGCAACACACTAATAGTAGGGGATTTTAATACTCCACTATCATCAATGGACAGATCTTCCAAACAAAAACTCCCCAGAGCTGTTGTGGCATTGAACAACACTCTAGAGGAAATGGACCTAACTGATGTATACAGAGTCTTTTACCCTAAATAAGCAAAATACACATTCCTTTTAAATGCACATGGATCATTCTCCAAGATAGACCGCATGGTATGTCACAACACAAGCTTTCACACATACAGAAAAATTGAAATCATACAAAGTATCTTCTCAGATCACAATGGCTTAAAACTAGAAACCAATCTCAAGGGGAGAAGAAAACAAAACAAAAACACTATAACTCATGGAGACTGAATAACATGTTTTTAAGCAATGAAGGGGTCAACAATGAGATCAAAGATGAAATAAAAAAAAGTTCCTGGAAACAAATGACAATGAACACACAACAGCTCAAAACCTATGGGATACAGCAAAGGCAGTTCTCAGGGGGAAATTCATAGAAATACCGGCCTTCCAAAAAGAGTTACAAGAAGTTTATAAAAATGACCTAACCACAAAGCTTCAAGAAGTAGAGGATCAACAACAAACAAAACCCAGAGCAATTAGAAGGAAAGGAATCATCAAAATCAGAGCAGAGCTAAATAACTCAGAGATTCAAACTACAATTTGAAGAATCAACAGATCCAGGAGCTGGTTCTTTGAAAAAATAAATAAAATTGACAAGCCCTTATGCAGACTCATCAAGAAAAAGAGAGAGAGGATCCAAATAACCAGAATCAGAACTGACAGGGGAGAAATCATAACTGATACCTCAGAAATACAAAAGATTGTAAGAAATTTATACAAACAACTATATGACAAAAATTATGGCAACCTGGATGAAATGGACACATTTCTGGAAATGTATAATCTACCAAAACTGAACCCAGAAGAAGCAGAAAGCCTGAATAGGCCAATAGCAACTAGTGAAATTGAAGAAGCCATCCAAAATCTCCCAAAGCACAAAAGCCCTGGAACAGATTGCTGCACAGGTGAATTTTACCAAACATTTAAAGAACTAACTCATCCTTCTCAAAATATACCCAAAAATTCAGGAAGAGGGAAGACTCCCATACTCGTTCTATGAGGCCAATATTATTCTAATCCCAAAACCAGGGCAAGACACAACTAAGAAAGAAAGCTACAGGCCAATATCTCTGATGAACATAGATGCTAAAATTTTCAAAAAAATATTGGCCAATCAGATTCAGCAGTATATGACAAAGATCATACACCATGATCAAGTGGGCTTCATCTCAGGGATGCAAGGATGGTACAATATTCGTAAATCAATAAATGTTATACACCACATCAACAATCTGAAAGATAAAAACCATATGATGATATCAATAGATGCTGAAAAAGCATTTGATAAAGTGCAGCATCCATTTACCATAAAAACCCTCAGCAAAATGGGAATAGAGGGAGCATACCTCAACATCATAAAGGACATCTATGAGAAACCTGAAGCCAACATCATACTTAACGGACAAAACCTGAAAGCTTTCCCCCTAAGATCAGGAATGAGACAAGGCTGCCCACTTTCTCCACTTCTATTTAACATTGTCTTGGAAGTTCTAGCTATAGCCATCAGAGAAGAAAAAGGAATCAAAGGTATCCAAATTGGAAAGAAGAAATTCAAACTATCATTATTTGCAGATGATATGATAGTGTACATACAAAACCCCATGAGCTCATCCCAAAACTTACTCAACCTAATAAGCAAATTTAGCAAAATTGCTGGGTATAAAGTCAATATCCAGAAATCAAAACCATTTTTGTATTCCAACAATGAAACAACAGAAATAGAAGTGAAAAAACAAATCCCATTTACCATAGCAACAAGAAAAATAAAGCACTTAGGCATCAACTTAACTAAGGAGGTAAAAGACCTGTACTCAGAAAACTACAGAACAATGAAGAAAGAAATCAAAGAAGATACAAATAAATGGAAGCATATACCATATTCATGCATGGGAAGAATTAACATCATTAAAATGTCCATACTACACAAAGCAATCTCCATATTCAATGCAATCCCAATTAAAATACCAATGACAGACTTCACAGAAATAGAAAAAATACTTCAAAAATTTATATGGACCATAAATCGCCCATGAATAGCCACCACAATCTTGAGAAAGAAGAACGAGGTAGGAGGAATACCAATACCAGACTTCAAACAGTACTACAAGGCTACTGTCATCAAAACAGCATGGTATTGGCATAAGAATAGACATATAGATCAATGGAACAGAATAGAGAGCCCATAAATTAACCCAGGACTTTATGGTCAACTAATATTTGAGAAAGAGGGAAGGAACATCCAATGGAGTAAAAACAGTCTCTTCAACAAATGGTGTTGGGAGAACTGGACAGCAACATGCAAAAAGATAAAACTAGACCACCAACTTACATCATACACCAGAATAAATTCAAGATGGATAAAGGATTTAAACATAAGCAGTGCCACCATAAAGGTCCTGGAGAAAAATATAGTCAGTAAACTTTTGGATATCCTATGCAGAAATATGTTTACTGATATTTCACCAAGGGCAAAGGAAATAAAAGAACAAGTCAACAAATGGGACTATATCAAATTGAAAAGTTTCTGTTCAGCTAAAGAAAACACTAGCAAAATTCAAAGGGAACCAACTGTATGGAAAAACATAATTGCCCATGATACGTCAGACAAGGGTCTGATCTCCAAAATATATAAATAACTAATGCAACTCAACACCAGGGAGATAGAGAGCCCAATTAAAAAATGGGCAAAGGACCTGAACAGACAACTCACTGAGGAAGATATACAAAGGGCCCAGAGGCATATGAAAGAATGCTCAACATCACTAGTCATCAGAGAGATGCAAATTAAAACCACAATAAGATACCACCTCACAGCTGTCAGAATGGCAATCATCAGCAAATCAACAGACAACAAGTGTTGGCGAGGATGGCGGGCAAAGGGAACCCTCATACACTGTTGGTGGGGATGTAGGCTGGTGCAGCCACTGTGGAAAACAGTATGGGGTTTCCTTAAAAAACTGAAAATGGAACTACCTTTTGATCCAACAATTCCACTACTTGTCTATACCCAAAGAATCCTGAAATACCAATTCATAAGAACTTATGTACACCTATGTTCATAGCAGCACTATTTACAATAGCCAAGTGCTGGAAACAGCCTAACTGCCCATCGGGGGATGATTGGATCAAAATAGTTTGGTACATTTACACAATGGAATTCTATATAGCAGAAAGAAAGAAGGAACTTGTACAGTTTGCAACACCATGGATGGAATTGGAGAGTATTATGCATAGTGAAATAAGGAAAGACAAATATCATATGATCTCAGCCATTACGGGACAATAATGAGCAAAACTAACAAGAAGCAAAACAGAACCAAATATATGAATACAATGAATAGGCCTTCAATGGTCAGGGGGAAGAGGTTGCGGGGAGGGGGGAGGCAGAGGCAAGAAAAGGGAGCAGCTTAGACAAGAACCTAGTATAGAGGAACTATAGACTGGACAATAGGTGGGATTGACTTTGAGGGGAATGGGGGGGTGGGGAGGGGGACAGAAGGGAGCAAAAAGGGGATGGATGTAATACAACAACAATAAAATATAAATAAATAAATAAATAAAAGCATACAAACAAACCGACCAAAAATAGGAAAAGAAAGAAAGAAAGAAAGAAAGAAAGAAAGAAAGAAAGAAAGAAAGAAAGAAAGAAAGAAAGAAAGAAAGAAAGAAAGAAAAGAAAAAAGGAAAGAAAAGAAGAAATAGTCTAACAACAAACTGGCACTAAATATGTACCTATCAAAAATCACCTTAAATGGAAATTGTTTAAATGCTCCAACCAAAAGCATAAGGTAGCTGAATGGATAAGAAACAAGACCCATATACATGCTGCTTCCAAGAGACCCATACCAGATTGAAGGATATGAACAGACTAAAAGTAAAAGGGTGGAAAGAAAGATATTTCATACAAATGTAAAGGATTCAAAGTTGGAATAGCAGTAGAAGGATACTACATAATGATAAAGGGTACAATCCAACAAGAAGATATAACACTATTAAATTTTTAGGCACCCCACATAGAAGCACCTAAATATATGAAACAAACTTTAATAGATGTAAAGGGAGAGATTGACAGAAATACAGTCATAGTTGGGGACTTGACTTCAATGGCTAGATCTCTTAGAAAGTCAGAGGGAAGTGGGCTTAAATGACACAGAGGTCAAATAGACTTAATGATATATTCAGAGCATTTGATCCTAAAGCCAAAGAATACACACACTTTCCACATACACATAAAATATTTTCTGGGATAGACCACATGTTAGGACACAAAACAAGTCTCAATAAGCTTAGGAAGATTAAAATCATATCAAGCATCTTCTCTGACCACAAGGCTATGAAACTAGAAATCAATCAGAAGAACACGAAAAATACACAAAGACATGGATGCTGAATAGCATGTTATTAAACAATGAATTGGTCAACAATGAGATCAAGGGAAAAATCAAAATATACATGGCAACAAATGAAAATTTGTTCATGCCCATGGGTCATTCATACTAGCTCCTTCACTAAACTGTTCTTCTTCTCCCCTCCCCTTTAATTACCCCCACCCACCCCTCTAATCACCATAGGTCTGTTTCTTGTTTCTATATCTCTGGTTCCATTCTGCTTGTCTACTTGCTTTGTTCATTAGTATCCTGTATTAGGTAAAATAAATGGTATTGTCTTTTGCTGTCTGACTAATTTCACTAAGCTTAATACTATCCAGTTTCCAACCATGTTATCACAAAAGGTAGGAGTTACTTCTTTTTTTCTGCTTTGTAGTATTCCATTGTGTCAATATACCACACTTCATCCACTGATGACTGTCAGTAGGCTCTTAGGTTGTTTCCAGTACTTAGGTACTGTAAACAGAGCTGCTATGAACATAGGGGTGCATAAGTTCTTCTGAATTGGTTTCAGGGTACTTCAGGTGTAGTTCTAACAATGAAATCAATGGAAAAAAAGGCAGATCCATTTTTAGGTTCTTGAGGACATTTCATAAAGTTTTTCATAGTGGCTGCACCAGTCTGCCATTCCCACCAAAAATATATTAGGGTTTCCTTTTCTCCACATTCTCATCTACACTTGTTGTTTGTTGATTTGTTAATAATAGTCATTCTGACAACTGTGAGTGGTATCTCATTGTGGTTTTAATTCGTATCTCTCTGGTGGCTAGTGATGTTGAGGATCATTTCATAGACCTATGGGACCTCCCCAGGAAAGTGTCTATTGATGTCATTTGCCCATTTTTTAATTGGGTAGTGTATCTTCCTGGTGTTGAGTTGTATAATTTCTTTATATATTTTGGACATCAAATCTTTGCCTGAGATATCATTAGCAAATATACAGGGTGTGCATGATCAATTGGCAGTAACTTTGCATCTCCTTATTTCACGTGCTTTTTATTCATTTTGAAAAACTATGTTTCTAAGGTTATGATTCAATATAATTGTTTTGGATATAAAGTAGGAAATTCTGAGAACTGTCATGTCAAAGGAATACAATGTTAGAGCAGCCATAATCTCTGGACTTCGTGCAGGACCAACTGCTAAGAAAATTCTGAACTTCTATAACATCCCTTTATATACAGTTGACAACATGAAGAAGGAGTATGATGTTAATCCTGATGTCACCACACCAACAAGGAAAATGTATAAGGTACACAAGAATCACATAAGTCCAGATATTGTACACAGAATCCAGGAGCTCATGAATGAAAATGCAGGAAAGTCAATGCTCTCCATAGCAAGAGAAATGCAGATGTTGGATGCAATGGTTCCCAGGATTATTGCTGAAGATATCAAACACATATCCTACGTTCTTAGAATAGGCCAGTTTATGACGCAGCAGACAAAGGAAAGGTGCTTTGAAAAAGCAAGTAAACTGCTAACAAAATGAAAAAAAAAATTTTTCTCTGATGAAAAAAATTCTCAGCAGGACCAAATAGTCAACAGAAGACACAACAGGTGGCTCTGTGAGAATCTTAATGAAGTCCCAATTGTAATGAAAATGAAATTTACTGCTACAGTGATGGTGTTAAATGTTGTCAGCAATGAAGGAGATATCATGACCCTGCATTTTTTTTCCACAAAATGTTTACCTTGACATTATGAGAGACATAGTTGTACTGTGGATGAAGGAAGTCACAAATGGACGTCATTTTATCTTCCAACAAGATAGTGCACCAGCACGTAATGCCAAAAAGGTGCAAGAATGTCTCTGTGTCAGTGTTCCTGAATTCTGGCCAAAGGAAATAAGGCCACCTAGTTCACCAGATGCAAATCCTTTAGACTATTGTGTGTGTAGCATTTGTGAGAGAGAAGTTAATAAACAACCTCATTCCAATAAACAGGCTGCTAAAGCTAAGATTGAAAACATTATGAAGTCCATGGATAAAGAAAAGTTAATTAAATTATGCTCATGGTTCGAAAGTCAAATTGAGCCTATTATTGTAGCAAATGGAGATTTTTTAACAATTAAAAAATACTATGTTTATGTATATATATATAAGAATAAATTTATTTAAAAATATAACACTTTTGTGGTATGTTGTTTATTTTACTAAAATTTTGCCAATTGATCAATCACATGCATCCTGTATATTTCCCATACAGATATTTCCTTTCTCATTTTTCTGATGTTTTCTTTAGCTAAGAAGAAACTTTTTAGTTTGATGTAGTCCCATTTGTTTATTTGTTTCTTTATTTCCCTTGCCCTAGGAGAAGTGCCAGTGAAAATACAGCTACATGGGATATATAACATTTTATTGCCTATGTTTTTTTTTTTTTCCACTAGGACTTTCATAGTGGCAGAGCTTACCTTTAAGTTTTTTATTCATCTTGAGTTTATTCTGAAGTATGATGTAAGTTGGTGGTCTAGTTTTAATACTTTTGTATGTCCCTGTCCATTTCTAGCAATTGTTGAAGAGGGTATTTTCATTCCATTTTATGCTCCTACTGTCTTTGTCAAATACTATTTGACCATAGTGACCTGAGTTTATGTCTGGGTTCTTTATTCTGTTCCATTGATCCATATGTTTATTATTTTATTTTTGAATTAAATTATTAAAGTAGTTTATTTTTATTTTATTATTTTATTTTATTTTATTCCCAGAGAGGGGAAGGGAGGTGGAGAGGAAGAGCAACATCAATATGTGGTTGCCCTTTGTGCATCCCCAACTGGGGATCTGGCCTGCAACCCAGGCAGGTGCCCTGACTGAGAATCAAACCAGCAACCTCCTGGTTCACGGGCTGGTACTGAATCCATTGAACCACACCAGCCAGGGCTATATGTTCATTCGTAAGCCAGTACCGGTCTGTTTTGATTACAGTGGGCTTGTAATATAGTTTGATATCAAGTATTATGATTCTTCCTACTTTATTCTTCTTTCTCAAGATGACTGTGGCCATTTGTGATTATTATTGGCTCTGTATAAATTATTGAAGTATTTGTTCTAGATCTGTGAAATATGTTATTCACATAATAAAATTAAGTGAAGAAGTAGTATTATTTTACCTGGTATTTATATTAGTCTATTATCATTTTTTGTTGTGAAATCGATCTTAGTTCTATGCCTATCTGTGCTATTGCAATTTTTTATTAAGCTGTAATAAATTTTTAGAACCTTACGATGACTATCTAAGGGTCTCTGTTCTATTTGCTATTAAATCTTGCTTAGAATTTAACTGCTAGTTTACACTGTAATTTTGGAAAGCATAATGGAAAATGATAAAATGTAATCAACATCATGACCACTGCATAATATATATTTGTATTTCCTCTGAGCATTCTTTTAGAGAGCTGAGAAACCTAGGAGACTATCTACCTATTGAAAATCTCTTTGCTTTAATGTTGCAAATTAACATTAGGAGAAATGAGATGTGTATTTGTTAAAATTAATATCAACATTTTCCTTTGTTTTTGTATTTTAATGACAGGTTATTTTGTTTTATGTCAGTGAGCATTAATTGGTGCCTTTCTGCTTATTAATTTGGCATTTCAATATTGAACCAAATGTATTTATTACATGCAAGCATCTTGCAACAAACCACTGAAATATATACTATTCCACAGTGTGGGGAAGTTGCAATCAGGCCCAGCTAGGAAATAGATTTTTGTGCCATCTGAAATAAGTTAAACAACTTTTTTAAAATGTAATTTTATTGTTGTATTACATCCATCCCCTTTTTGATCCCCTCTGTAAATAACTTTTTAAGGTTTCAAATTCTCCAACTATAGAAAAGTAGGCTTAAATATCATTTAAATAGCAAATTTTATTGTTTACCCAATAACCATGATTAAATACCTATTATGTGCCAGAGAGTAGAGGTTTTAGGATAAGCAAGGTGTGCCCCAGGAGCTCACATTATAAAACCGAAAATTACCTGAAGACTTTCGGTGACTCTCCTTTTCCATTTCTGTATTTCCAATCTGAAAGTTTTCAAAATATCCTCAAATAATTCACCATTAATTAAAAATAAATAATCAGCTTGACATTTTTACTTAAAATTGGAGCAGAGTACATAAAATTTATTGTTCAATAATTACCATATATTATTTTTTTCTCTACACTTCAACAGCCTAAATTGCCTAACTCTACTCTCTTAAATTTTCCTCCAGTCATCTAAGACTACAAGGTCCTTTCCTGATCCTATATGCTGTAGTTCTTATTCTTTGCTTAAATAATTCACAAAGAAGTTACAATATGAATATTTACTACAGCCACATATTCTTTTCCAACATAAGCTTTAGTAGTCTCAGTTCAAGATGAAAGGTAAGCACACTTTCTAGGTAAGCACACTTGAAATTTAGACACAAAAGCATGATATGGCTATATTCTAAGAACAGTGGTGGTGACCATTAAATTTATTGGTTCATCAGATGTTTATTAATGTTTACTAAATGCAGGAATGTATCCATATTTTGGATTATGTGGTAGTGAATGTGTAAAAATTCTTTACCTCATGTTCTGATTGGGCAACTAGGATGACTTTTTTTTCTTTTTGTTTTTATTTATTGATTTTAGAAAGAAGGAGAACATTGGAGAGATACAGAAGGACAGAAAGAAACATTAATTTATTGTTCCAATTATTGATTTATTTAATGTTTTATTCTTGTATGTCTCATGACTGTGGATCAAACTGAAAACTTGGCATATGGGAATAATGTAATTAACTGAGCTACCTGGCCAGGTTCTGGGCTGACTCTTTTAATGTCTCTGGATTCTCAAGCAATGAAGAAGCAAAAAAATAAGTGAATATGCAGTTTTTAATAATTTAATTCTAATGTCACATATACTGGGTTTGTCAAAACATTTTGTTTTCATAAGATGGCTCTAGTAGTGCTTAGCTGTCTTCAACTTCATTTGAAATAATTTTCTAGATTGTATTATAACAGGTGTCATATAAGAATACATGTAAAAATGTATCAAAATTGATGACCTTTTGTATAGCCATTTTAATATTGAATATGGAAGAAAATTCAAAACATTTTTACATGTTTTATGATTTCAAGAGAAATAAAAATGCAACTGAAATACTAGGAAAAAATTTGTGCAGTGTATGGGGAGGGTTCTGTGATCAAATTTGTTAAAAGTGGTATGCAAAGTTACATGCTAGAGATTTTTCTGTGGACAATGCTCCATGTTCAGGTAGGCCAATTGAAGTTGATAGCAATCAAATCAAGACATTAATTGAGAACAAATCAATATTATAACCATGTGAAAGATAGGCAACATACTCAAAACATCCATATCAATAAAGTTATTGGTGAAAATGAGAAATATATCTTTTATTTGGCCAATGCAATAAAGAATACTAAGAATCTATACACATCATTTCACATTCACATAGAATATTATATACAGTACATGCAACCTTTTTAAAAATTAATTTATTGTTCTTATATTACAATGGATTCATTTTACCTCATTGCTCCCCCTGGCCACACCTACTCCATCCCCTCTCCCACAGTCAATCCCTACCTCATTGTCCATATCCATGGGTTATTCATGTTAGCTGACAGACTAAACTCTTCTTTTCCCCCTTTCCACCTCCTCCCCACCTCTCTGTTCACCATCATTTTACTCCTTGTTTCCATGTCTCTGTCTCTGGTTTCATTCTGCTCATCTGTTTGTTTTATTCATTAGTTTCCTGTATTGGGTGATATCATATGATATTTGTCTTTTACCTCCTGTCTTATTTCACTAAGCATAATACTCTTCTGTGCCAATAATGCTATAGCAGAAGGTAGGAGTTTCTTCCTTTTTTTGCCATATAGTATTCTATTGTGTAAATGTACCACAGTTTTTTTTGTCCATTCATATACTGAAGGGCACTTAGACTATTTCCAGCACTTGGCTATTGTAAGTAACAGTGCTTGAAACATAGGGGTACATAGGTTGTTTTGAATTGGCGTTTCAGGATTCTATGAAAATAGTCCTAGCAGTGGAATTGTTGGATCAAAAGGCAGTTCCATTTTTAGCTTTTGAGGAAATTCCATACCATTTTCCATAGTGGCTGTACCTATTGGTAGTCCCACCAACAGTTCACTAGGGTTCCCTTTTCTACACATCTTGGCCAACATATATTGTTTGCTGATTTGTTAATGATTACCATTATGACAGGTGTAAGGTGGTATATTATTGTGGTTTTAATTTGTATCTTTATAATGGCTAATGATGTTGAACATTTTTTCATATGCCTATGGAACCTTTATACATCTTCCTTGGAGAAGTTTCTGTTAAGGACCTTTATCTATTCTTTAATTGGGTGATGAGTCTTCCTGGTGTTAAATTATGTAAGTTTTAAAAAATATTTTATTTAATATTTTTAGAGAGAAGGGAAAGGAGGGAGGCAGAGTGGGAGAGAGATATCCATGTATGGTTGCCTTTCACCTGCCTCCAGCTATGGACCTGGCTGGAGACCTGGCTTGCAACCTGGTGATGTGCCCTGAGTGGGGAATCAAACCAGTGACCTTTGGGTTTACAGGCTGGTGCCACATCCTTTGAGCCACCAGCCAGGGAGGAATTGTATAAGTTTTTAATGTATTTTGGAGATCATATCATTGTCTGAGGTATCATTGGCAAATGTTTTCCCATGTGGTTGGTTCCATTTACATTTTGCTGATGTTAGCTTGAGCTGAGCAGAATTTTTTTAGTTTGATGTAATCCCATTTGTTTATTTGTTCATTTCCTTTGCCCTAGGAGAAATATCAGTGAAAATATTGCTGTATGGGATATATGAAATTTTACTGCCTATGTTTTCCTCTAGGAAGTTTATAGTGGCATAGCTTATGATTAGTCTTTTATTCACCTTGAGTTTATTCTGGAGTATGGTGTAAGTTGGTGGTCTAGTTTCACTTTTTTGCAGGTCCCTGTCCAATTCTTCTAACACCACTTGTTGAAGTGGCTATTTTAACTCCAATTTAATGCCTTCCACTTTGTCAAATATTAGTAGACCAGAGAGACCTGGATTTATTTCTTGGCTCTATATTCTATTTTATTAACCTATATGTCTATTCTCATGCCATTATTAGAATATATTAATTATAAAGGCTTTGTGATATAGTTTGATATCCAGTACTATGATTCCTCTTACTTTGCTCTTCTTTCCTGAGGTTGCTGTCACTATTTGGGGTTCTTTTGGGTCCATAAAAATTTTTGAAGTACATGTGCAAGGTCTCTGAAATATGCCATTGGTATTTTAATAGGCATGTGTTAAATCTATAAATGGCTTGGGTAGTATGGACATTTTAATTATGTTAATTCTCCCCATCCATGAACATGGTATATGCTTCCATTTATTTGTATTTTCCTTAATTTCTTTCCTCAGTGTTTTATAATTTTCTGGTTGCAGGTCTTTTATTTCCTTTATTTAGTTTATTCCTAGGTATTTTTCTTATTGCTATAAAAATTGGAATATTTTTCTAGCTTCTATCTCTGATGGTTCATTGTTGGTGTATAAAAGTGCCTTCAATTTTTGAATATTGACTTTGTATCCAGCTATTTTGCCAAGTTCACTTATTAGGTTGAGTAAATTTTTAGTATAGTCTATTGGGTTTTCTATCTATATTATCATGTCATCTGCAAATAATGATAGTTTTACTTACTTCTTTCCAATTTGGAGTCCTTTGATTGATGTTTCTTGTCTGATCACTGTGGCTAGAACTTCCAAAATGATGTTTTAATTTTTGCCCATTGAGTATGATGTTAGCTGTAGGTTTCTCATATATTGACTTTATTAAGCTGAGGTATGCTCCATCTATTTCCACTTTGCTGAGCATTTTTATCATATGTGGGTGCTGTACCTTATCAAATGCTTTTCCAACATCTCTTTATATGATCATATGGTTTTTGTCTGTCCTTACTTTATTTGATGTATTACATTTGTTGATTTGCAAATATTATACCATTCTTGCAGCCCTGGGATGAATTCCACCAGATCGTGATGTATGATATTTTTAATGTATTGCTAGATCCAGTTTGCCAATATTTTGTTAAGGATTTTAACATCTATGTTCATCAGCAATATTGGCTTCTAGTTTTCTTTGTTGTTTCTTGACTGGTTTTGCGATTAGAATAATGCTGGCCTCATAGAAAGCATTTGGGAGTCTCCTTCTTCTTGGAATTTTTGAGAAGGGTTGAGAAGAAGGTGGGCAGTTTTCCCTAAATGTTTGGTAAAATTTACCTGTGTAGCCATCCAATCCAGGTTTTTTGGGGCTAACAGTTTTTCATTATTGCTTCCATTTCATTAATTGATATCAGTTTAGTCAGGCTTTCTGCTTCTTTTTGATTCAGTTTTTATAAACTATGTATTTTCATATATTTATCCATTTCACTGTGGCTGTCAATTTTTTTCTCATATAGCTGTTCATAGTAACTTCTTACAATCTTTTGCATTTCTGTTATATTAGTTGTGATTTCTCCTCTATTGTCTCTGATTTTGTTTATTTGTGTCCTCTCCCCTTTTTTCTGGGTGAGTATGAGTAAAGGCTTTTTGATTTTGTTAATCTTTTCCCGGAATAATCTCCTTGAATTATTGATGCTTTGAATTGTTCTTTTAGTGTCTATGTCATTTAATTCTTCTCTGATCATGATTATTTCCTTCCTTCTACTTACTCTGGGTTTTGTTTGTTATTTTTCCTTTAGTTCTTGTAGCTGTATGGTTAGGTTCTTTGTTTTTAAGATTTTATTATTATTTGTACAGAGAAGGACCAAGAGGGAGGAAGAAAGGGAGAGAAACATCAATGTATACCTGCCTTTTACCTGCCTCCAGTTGGGAACTTGGCTGGATACCTGGCTTGCAACCTATTTATGTGCCCTGATTGGAAATCAAACCAGCAACTCTTGGGTTTGCAGGCCAGTTCCAGTCCACTGAGCCATACCAGCCAGGGTCTGTATGGTTACATTCTTTATTTGAGATTCTTCCATCCTTTTTAGGTAAGGTTATAATGCTATGAACTTCCGTCTCAGCACTGCCTTCATTCTCTCACATTGGTTTTTGGCTGTTGTGTGGTCTTTTTGTTGTGTGTCTCCAGAAACATTTATTTCTTCCTTGATCTCATTGTTAACCCATTTGCTCATTATTTAATAGCATGTTATTTAGTATACATCAATTTCAATATTGGTTTTTTTTTTTTTTTTTTGCTCTTGAATTCAGCTTCTAGTTTTAACTGTTGGGATTTGAGGAGATATTTGATATGATTTTATTTTTCTTAAATTTATGGATGTTTGCATTGTGTCCTGCCATGCAGACTATCTTTGAGAAAGTTCTGTGTGCATTTGAAAAAATGTGTATTTTGTTTCATTGATGTGAAAAGTTCTGTATATATCTATTAAGTCAATTGGTTTAGAGTGTTGTTCAATGCCAAAATACCTGGATGTTTTTTTTTTTTTTTTTCATTTTTGCTTGGAAAATTTGTCCATTTTTGATAATCAGATGTTAAAATCCTCTGCTACAAGTGTGTTGCTGTTGATATCCTTCTTGAAGTCCTCCAAGATTTTTCTATATATTTGTTTGCTTTTTATTAATCTATTGTTGTATTATAATTGTTTCATTCTCCCCCCCATTGCTCCCCCCCATTGCTCTCCCCTACTGTCTCATGCCCTGTCCTACAGTCAATCCCCATCTCATTGTCTGTATTCATGGGTCTTTCACATTACCTTCTTGATTTACCCCTTTGTACCTCTTTTCCTCTGTCTCTCTGTTTCTTCATTTTCTTAAAGCAGACCCTGTAGCATCTCTTGCAATGCTGCTTTGGTTAAGATGTATTTTTTAGCCTTCTTTTGTCTAGGAAACTGCTTATTTCACATTCCATTTTGAATGAGAACCTTGCTGGGTGGACAAGTCTTGGTTGCAGGCCTTTATTTTTTATTGCTTAAAATATTTTTTGCCATTACTTCAGGCTTGTAATACTTCTGGTTAGAAGTATTGGAGGCTCTCTGTAGGTTAGTAGTTGTTTCTCTCTTGCTGCTTTTAGAATTTTCTTTTTGTCTATTATATTTGCCATTTTAATTATGTCTTGGAGTGGGCCTGTTTGGTTTCATTTTTATTGGGACGTACTGTGCTTCCTGAACTTAAGTGTATTTTTCTATCATTAAGCTAGGAATGTTTTATGTCATTATTTTTTCAAATAGGCTTTCTATACCTTGCTCCCATTCTGCTCTTTCTGGTATATCTATGATACAGATATGATCATATTTCATGTTTTCCTGAAGTTCTCTTAAAACCTTTTTTTTTTTTTTCCAATCTGTATTCATTTTGTTGCACTGTGGTAAGAGTCCTGTGGAACTCAGTGGTGCAGTCTCCTTGATCTCCTGAATTTGATGCTCTTGGGATGTCCTTTATGCCCTTTATTTGGGCTATCTGATATTACCTGGCTTTTGGTTGTTGTGTTATTGTTTTGTGTTTCCCTCTCTCTAGCTAACTATGGTTTCACTCCTCCCACCACATCTTATGTCCTGTTATAGAGTTGCACTTTCTTTACCTTCCGGGTCTGTCCTTGTTGACATCAGATCATATCCCAGTCTGGGCCTAGTTAGTCTGTCAGAGGCTACCAGAGATCCACTGTCTTTGTCTCTTTTAACTGTTAATCCATTCAATCTGTGGTTAGTTTTCAGGTTTAGGCACCACTAGTCTGGGCAAATAATTTTTGTGGGTGGGGTTATCACTTTTCCTCAGGCTGATGCTACTTGGGGAAGAGTACCTGAGATATAGGAGATGTGTCATCACTAGGACCTCTTTAGCTGCCCCCTCATTTCTCTCAACAAAGCCACTGCCCCAAACTCTTAAGTGTTTCTAGTCTACTCTGTCCTCCATCTGCTGAAGCCTAGGATAAGTGGTTGCCAATGTATTTTCATGCTTTTCCCTTTAAGAATTCTCTGTGTTTCTAGGTGTCTCAGGTTAGCTACACCCCACAGCTTTTGGCTTTTCAAAGCTGGATGCTTTTTATTTTTAGTTTTGTTGCTATAAGCTGGGAAGCCCAGCGTGGGGTTTAGGCTCCACCCTTCTTAGGTGGAACCCCCAGATACTGAAATGTTTCTACATTTCTTCAGCTGCAACCTATGGGAGCCCAGCTAGCCCTCTTGCATCTCTATACATCCTACCAGTCATGTTGTGAATCAGCCTCTTCTATTTGTTCTTGTTTATAAGGCTTCTCTCCATCTTGTGTTCTATTGGTTATTACAGATGATTTCTCCTCTATAAAATTGTAATTCCATATTGGTTCTAGGAGGATATTGATATAACTCCACTTACTCCTCTGCCATCTTGGAGTAAATATTTTTATTTACTTTCAGAAAGGGAAAAAGAGGGAGAAAAAGAGGGAATAAAACATGATGTTGAAGAGAGAAACAGCAATAAGCTGCCTTAACACTTCTTATCAGAATCAATTTGGCAGTGATGAGGAGGAAAGTGGATTTTTATTCTCTCTCTCTTTTTTTTTCTGAATAGTTTTGAGCCACTACAGTTTTTTTTTTTTTTCCTTCAAACATACATGCATGTAAACAAAGCAGAAATCATCATTTGATTCAAATTATATACCAATTTTTACTCCCATTCATAATTATAAATGAGATGTGTCATTAATATAAAATACCAAAAGCTAATTGTGTTGGCCTTCTCAACTGTAAACTACACCACCATAAATGGCAATAAATTTGCATTCCATTGCATAATACTCTCTCCTGGGTGGTGGAGTTACCTATCTTTATTATCTTTAATATCCTCTGTTTCATATACTAACAATGTTATTATGAAATTACTCAACCTCACATCACTTAATGAAAAATGGGAACTTTATAGCTAGACAGTTCATTTTAATTCCATGCCTAATTTTTCGTAGACATTGAGAGCTAACAACCGTGTGGTGGGGAAGAAATGCTACAGTAAAACTTTTTACTTTTAAATCATGTTCAAATTACATTGTAAATAGGTATGCTCCTTACCAGGATGGAAGGTCCCTACCTCATGGGTAGAAACAAGGGCAGACTGCCTCTCAAGTTACTCTAATCCAACTCATGCCTACTAGTTTTTGCAAGCGGGACAGAGTTATTTATTTTTCATGCTACTTTTGCCTAGACTACAACTATAAAAAGAGTGAGGGTAAGGTTACAGCTTCATTGGAGACAAAATGGCATTGGTAACACTCCATTTGTCCTGTATCATGCAATATTCAGTTTCTGCACAGAAAGCTAGAAGACTCAGTCCCAAACTTTTCTTCCAGAGTCCATTAATATTTATAGTGTGAATAATAGGATGGAAAGCTTCCTGAGTTGAGCATGTAACCTATTTTCACAGGCTCCTCTTTGTTTGGTGGATATTCCAAAAAGTTCTTTCTGAGTCTTTCCCTTCCATCATTTAACTACTTTAAGTTGAAATATATATGAAGGAATTTTATTGGTTAATTATTATTTTTCATCATAAAAATAATTGGCATGAGACCAGCTATGGTGATAGTTCTGTGTAAATAATTTAAAATTGTCAACCAGATTAGAAAAAACACACACGTAGAAACATGAAATGAATTATTTTTGCTTATGTTTCTTTTGTTTGGAGAAAAAGCTCAAAGGAGTGCATGAATGGCAAGAAAATAAGAAAGTTTCCTAAGACTAGAGATGTCATCTCCTCCCCTTGTTGGGGTAGACACAGTGACCTCTGTGTTCAGTTTTCTCCATGTGCACAGAGTTAATTGGTATACATTTTCATGAAGTGTTATTCAAAACAAAGAAAAAACTTCAAACAGAACTATAAATTATGTCTTTAACTCTTCACTTCTGACTTTTTAAACTTTTTAAATTCTATCCCATTTGCTTTCTTTTAATTATTATATTGGAAAGATGAATTTACATGGGTGGGGAGGGGGACAGAGGGGAGCAAAAAGGGGATGGATGTAATACAACAACAATAAAATTTAAAAAAAGAAAAGAAAAAGAAAAAAAAGATGAATTTACTATGTTTTCAGCCGCAGAATGGGCTTTACATGTCAACAATTTTTGTTAAAGAAATGTTAACAGTCCCTTTCCCATTTAACATCAGTTTTGGAAACCTGTTTGGACTAACATGGTTGAAAAGTCAAAATAAGTGATGCATCTGATATATTGTTAGGCTTGAGCTTCACTCACTTTCTCTATGTACTGCTATTATTCTATGATCTGTCTCTAATTATAATGTTCTAAACTGATAGACTGTAATGTGTAGTTTTATTGACCAGAATATTATTTTCTGTGAAGTCCAGAATTTCTTTAATGTATATTAAATAGTGAATAAAGTACTCATTTACTAAAATAAACATATGAAAATTTTTGTGTGTGTGAAGAACTGCATCTGTATGCCTAAATAGCATTATAGACTTAGCTAATAACTTTTCTAGTATCAATACAGGCCTCACTAAATGTATGATTTTTGAATTGATCATTGTTCAGATATGTTAATGCAGAAGCTCCAAACTGGGGAACTGCTTAGGTGTTCATGACATTCCAAAAATACCACCCAGAGGACCAGCAGATGTGAATATGTTTATTACTCACATTACAGGGGAGTGCATTGATGGTAGTAGAGAGGTACCAGAGAGACCACTTACAAGACTAGGGAAGGAGCAATGGCTGTGAGGAGGGAGCCAAGGTAGCATGTGAAAATGCTACAGGGTTGTGATCAACAGAGAAGCATTGAGGAGGCTCTAACTCCTGATACAGCCTGTTTTCCTTATTCTTTATGTCTGCTGGCCAGGCAACCATGTATTCTCTGACATGAAGGGGCCATACCTTGAGTCACCCCACAATATATGAAACATTTGCTTTCAATCTCTTATTCTAAGTGTTACCCACATCTTAATAGCCTTACTGATAATTTCTAAGTTCAGGGCCTCTAAGTCTTCTACTAGCCTAATGTAACAGTTTCCTAAGGTCTCTCTGTCTTTAGTTTTTCAAGCTTCAAACATTTCCTACATACAGCTATCAAAATAATCTACCTTAAATCCAAATATATATTTTTAATTTTTATCAAAAGCCACACATTATGCCTTCAATGGTTTTTAATGATGGTTTATTTACTTATTGTTATTGCATTTTTCCCACTACCAGTTAGTTCCCCTATTCCCCTCCTTCAGCTTTCTTTATTATCTGATTTCTATGCTTCATAAGAATGTTTGGCAAGCATTCTACAGTATGTGTTTTCCTGTGTGTTATAGTTCTTGAATTTCAGGAGTACTTGCTTTGTTCTTTTATTTTCTTAGTTGCTCATTTATCATTTATAAACTTGTTCTAATAGGAAAATTCAGTGAGAATTCTCCAAGGTCATCTTCTACCATGTAGTTCTAGATTTTCTCTCCCATGTAAACCTACTCTACTTTCTGTTTACATTCTGAGCTCAATGTCATGGTTTGCTATACATCACATTACCTGACTAAAATCATCTTGAGGAGTGTATCTTTCATATTTAATGTCTGCACAGTGTCTGGCACATGATAAGTGTTCACATATATCAAATGAATGAGTGATTGAATGAATAATTTAATCCATGTTGCTAAATTTATTCTAAAATGAATAAAAAATGTAAGTTTATTGCTTCTACTCACTTCCCATGAATAGCTTTTATTTCCACAAGTTATTAGATTATTTTATTATTATTATGTATTAAAATTATCATTATGATTATCTTGGGAATAGCTTGTTCAGTCTGCAGCAGTCAGATAAAGGTATTTGAGTGTGATATATCTAGGCAGACAGAGCTTCAGTAGAAGACTAATCAAACATGTTCTTAGAAAAAGAAAATATATATGATTGTCATATCACAAAAGAAAAATGAAAGGCAGTTATTAATTCAATGAACAAAGGTTTTCTGAAAGAAAGTTTGTGAATCTAATAGTTCTTTATCAAACAGTGACTATAGGCCAGGGACTATACAGAGACTTTGGACATTCTGGGTGAATAACAACAGAATCAACAGCAAAATCACTGTCACCATGGAGCTCTAGAAAGCACAATTATTATACACTTTCAGTTTTCCTGTGGCAACTATTTTTAGTTATATGGCTTGAATATTTTACTAGTTATTTTATTCATATTAAAGAAAATCTTTATTCTAGAGATAGACAAAAAGTGTGATAATATGTGTGTGCATGTGAATTACAGAGTTATTTCTTCCTTTGTCATAATAGGCAGCCAGCATTTTCTTTCTTTTTTATTGATTTATTCTTATTGTATTAAATATTTTTCATTTTTCCCTCAGTTGCTCTCCCCTATCTTCCCTCCCCTCTCCCACATTCAATTGCCATCTCCCTGTCCATGTCCATGGATCCTTCATCTTAGCTCCTCCTCTTTATTAATAATTAAGAACTTGTAATAGAAGAACATCATTTGGAGACATGCTAATAACTAACAGACAAAGCAGTTCACTTGAACAAATGCATCTGGTAAATGAAACTGAAGGGTAAATTGAGGCAGATACATCTTTTTGTATTATTTTGTTTAAAAATGTAAATATGTTATTTCAGTGAACAATTTTAAACACCATTGTTAAAAAGAAGCTATAAAATATTGCTAATAGATTTTAATATTTTTAGAATAGTCTTCACCATATTAATTATGAAATGATGGTACACTGGATAATAAAATTAAAAATGTCTGTGTTTGCTCAAAAATTATATCAATTTACAGATTAAAAAAAACAGCAAAACCAAAGCAGGAGAAAGAAATTTTATACCTGAGGCTTTCTTGCTCAGCAACCTTACCTCACTTGCTATTCCCACTCTCTAGTCTTGCTTGTAAATAGATATTCACCTAGCAAGTGCATTTTAATTATTTTCAGTCAATATGTAATATTTGATCATATTATTTCAGAATTTTTATTACGTCTTTTTACTTCTTTCTAGAATCATTGTACATCTCAAAATCTTCAAGTCTAAAATTTTTTAAATGAATTAAAACACATTTTAAAATACAATATAAATTCAGTAACATGAGAAATTAGAAGTCTGGTTAGTGAGAATAATGACTATATAAATTTCTTGTATCATGCATATCATTTTGATTTAATTTTAGAATTATTATCCATGGGAATGGGGTTAAAATTATAATTAATCAGAATTTACACTATATCTGCTAGTGTACAACATAGAGATATTTTCCTACTTTAGAGATAAGGAAATTGAAGGGCAAAGAGATGAATCAACACAATCAAGCCAAGAGTTAAGAAAAGACAGAAACCTGGATTAAATGTCATATTTCACCAACCCTAAACCAGATTACTTTTCTGTTACAAATGCTAACAGAAACACTAATAACAGTACATTGACAATGCAAATATGTATTAAAGGCATGTTCCAGATGGTATAAAAATTGGATGAAAATTTGTTATTCTCATTTTCACAGAGAAAGTTTTGGGTTGCTACTTAGGCCAGTAAATCCTTCATAATTTAGACATTGTGTGCTATATGTTGGGATAATATTGCTATAAGAACTGAAAAACTTTATATTGCTGATAATTGATATTTTAAAAATTTTATTGTTATTGTATTAGGTCCATCCCATTTTTGCTCCCCACTGTCCCCCTCCTCACCCACCCATTCCCCACAAAGTCAATCCCACCTATTGTCCATGTCAATGGTTCCTTTATACTAGGTTCTTGTCTGAACTGCTCCCCTTCCCTGCCTCTTCCTCCCCACTCCCTCCAACCCCCTTTCCTCTGACCACTGAATTCCTACTCACTGAATTCATATATTTGGTTCTGTTTTGCTTGTTGTTAGTTTTATTCATTATTGTTCTATAATGGGTGAGATCATATGGTATTTCTCCTTTACTGACTGGCTTATTTCACTAAGCATAATGCTCTCCAGTTCCATCCATGTTGTTGCAAAGGGTAGGAATTCCTTCTTTCTTTCTGCTGTATAGTATTCCATTTTGTAAATGTACCAGTTCTTTGATCCAATCATCCACTGATGGGCACTTAAGCTGTTTCCAGCACTTCGCTATTGTAAATAGTGCTGATATGAATATAGGGGTACATAGGTGCTTATGAATTGGTGTTTCAGGATTCTTTGGGTATAGTCCAAGTAGTAGAATTGTTGGATCAAAAGGCAGTTCCATTTTTAGTTTTTTAAGGAAACCCCATATTGTTTTCCATAGTGGCTGCACCAGCCTGCATTCCCATCAACAGTGCAACAGGGTTACTGTTGCCACACATCCTCTCTAAAACTTGTTGTTTGTTGATTTGTTGATGACTGCAGCTCTGACAGGTGTGAGGTGGTATCTTATTGTAGTTTTAATTTGCATCTCTCTGATGACTAGTGATGTTGAGCATTCTTTCATATGCCTCTGGGCCCTTTGTATATCTTCCTCAGAGAGTTGTCTGTTCAAATCTTTTGCCCATTTTTTAATTGGGGTGTCTCTCTCCCTGGTGTTGAGTCACATTAGTTCTTTATATATTTTGGAGATTAGACCCTTGTCCGAGGTATCATTGACAATTATGTTTTCCCATATAGTCGGTTCCCTTTGAATTTTGCTGATGTTTTCTTTAGCCGAACAGAAACTTTTCAAATTGATATAGTCCCATTTTTTTTAAAGATTTTATTTATTATTTTTTAGAAAGAGGGAAAGAGAGAGAGGCAGAGAGGGAGAGAGACATCAATGTATGGTTGCTTTTCACCTGCCTCCAGCCACAGACCTGACTAGAGACCTGGTTTGCAACCTGGTTATGTGCCCTGGCTGGGGAATTGAACCTGTGACCTTTGGGTTTGCAGGCCGGTGCCTTATCCACTGTACTACCAGCCAGGGCTAGTCCCATTTTTTGATTTGTCCTTTTATTTCCTTTGCCCTTGGTGAAGTATCAGTAAACATATTTCTGCATAGGATATCCATAAGTTTACTGCCTATATTTTTCTCCAGGACCTTTATGGTGGCACTGCTTATGTTTAAATCCTTTATCCATCTTGAGTTTATTCTGGTGTATGGTGTAAGTTGGTGGTCTAGTTTTATCTTTTTGCATGTTGCTGTCCAGTTCTCCCAATGCCATTTGTTGAAGAGACTGTTTTTACTCCATTTGATGTTCCTTCTTCCTTTGTCAAATATTAGTTGACCATAGAGTCCTGAGATAATTACTGGGCTCTCTATTCTGTTCCATTGATCTATATGTCTATTCTTATGCCAGTACCAGGCTGTTTTGATGACAGTGTCCTTGTAGTATTGTTTGAAGTCCAGTATTGTGATTCTTCCTACCTTGTTCTTCTTTCTCAAGATTGCTGTGGCTATTCCTGGGCAATTTTGGCTCCATATAAATTTTTGAAGTATTTGTTCTATTTCTGTGAAGTCTGTCATTGGTATTTTAATTGGGATTGCATTGAATCTGTAGATTGCTTTGGGTAGTATGGGCAGTTTTAATGATGTTAATTCTTCCCATGCATGAACATGATATATGCTTCCATTTATTTGTATCTATCTTGATTTCTTTCTTCATTGTTCTGTAGTTTTCTGAGTACAGGTCTTTTACCTCCTTAGTTAAGTTTATTCCTAGGTACTTTCTTTTTCTTGTTGCTATGGTAAATGGAATTTGTTTTTTTGTTGTTTCATTATTGGTATACAAAAATGCTTTTGAGTTCTGGATATTGACTTTATACTCAGCTATTTTGCTAAATTTGCTTATTAGGTTAAGTAAGTTTTTGGTGGAGCCTATCGGGTTTTGTATGTATACTATCATATCACCTGCAAATAATGACAGTTTGACTTCTTTCTTTCCAATTTGGATGTTTTTGATTCCTTCTTCTTCTCTGATGGCTATAGCCAGAACTTCTAAGACAATGTTTAATAGAAGTAGAGAAAGTGGGCAGCCTTGTCTCATTCCTGATCTTAGGGGGAAAGCTTTTAATTTTTGCCCATTGAGTATGATGTTGGCTTCAGGTTTCCTATATATGGCCTTTATGATGTTGAGGTATGCTCCCTCTATTCCCATTTTGCAGAGGATTTTTATCATAAATGGTTGCTGTGCTTTATCAAATGCTTTTTCAGCATCTATTGATATGATCATATGGTTTTTGTCTTTCAATGCGTTGATGTGGTGTATTACATTTATTGATTGGCAAATGTTGTACCATCCCTGCATCCCTGGGATGAAACCCACTTGATCATGGTGTATGATCTTGTAATGTACTGCTGAATGGGGTTGGCCAATATTTTGTTGAGAATTTTAGCATTTATGTTCATCAGAAATATTGGCCTGTAGCTTTCTTTCTTAGTTGTGTGTTGCCCTGGTTTTGGGATTAGAATAATATTGGCCTCATAGAAAGAGTTTGGGAGTCTTCCCTCTTCCTGTAGTTTTTGGTATAGGTTGAGAAGGATAGGAGTTAGTTCTTTTTTAAATGTTTGGTAAAATTCACTTGTGTATCCATCAGGTCCGGGGCTTTTGTGCTTTGGGAGATTTTGGATTACTTCTTTAATTTCACTAGTTGTTATTGGCCTATTCAGGCTTTCTGCTTCTTCTGGGTTCAGTTTTGGTAGATTATACCTTTCCAGAAATGTGTGCATTTCATCCAGGTGTTCATATTTTTGTCATATAGTTGTTTGTAGTAATTTCTTACAATCTTTTGTATTTCTGAGGTATCAGTTGCGATTTCTCCTCTTTCAGTTGTGATTCTGTTTATTTGGGTCCTCTCTCTCTTTTTCTTCATGAGTCTGGATACAGGCTTGTCAATTTTGTTATTTTTTCAAAGAACCAGCTCCTGGACTTGTTAATTCTTTGAATGTTCCTTGGATTAATCTGCTTTGCTTCATTGTCTTAGTTGAGCACCCTTCTGTGCTAGGAGATTTGTGGAGTTCAATGTTGCAGTCTCCCAGGTTTCTCTCCACTTGTTGTTCTGGGTGTGGCCTTTATTTGGGCTGTCTGCTTGTATTCTGGATTGGTTGTGTATGTTGCTCCTTTCCTTCCAGTCAAGATGCTCCTTCTATTCTTTCTCTGAGTTATTTAGTTCTGCTCTGATCTTGATGATTTCCTTCCTTCTACTTGCTCTGGGCATTGTTTGTTGTTGCTTCTCTAGTTCTTGCAGCTTTGTGGTTAGGTGGTTTTTATAAACTTCTTGTGAGCATTTTAGGTAGGCCTGTATTGCTATAAATTTCCCTCTGAGTACTGCCTTTGCTGTTTCCCATAGGTTTTGGGCTGTTGTGTGTTCATTGTCATTTATTTCCAGGAACTTTTTGATTTCATCTTTGATCTCATTGTTATCCCATTCATAACTTAAAAGCATGTTATTCAGTCTGCATGAGTTAGAGTATTTTCTTCTCTTGAAATTGGTTTCTAGTTTCAAGCCATTTGATCTGAGAAGATGCTTTGTATGATTTCAATTTTCCTGTATTTGTGGAAGATTGTCTTGTGACCTACCATGTGGTCTATCTTAGAGAATGTTCCATATGCATTTGAAAAGAAAGTGTATTTTTGCTCCTTTGGGGTAAAAGACTCTGTATACATCAGTTAGGTCCATTTCCTCTAGAGTGCTGTTCAATGCCACAACATCCTCAGTGAATTTTTCTTTGGAAGATCTGTCCATTGTTGATAGTGGGGTATTAAAATTCCCTACTATTAGTGTGTTGCTGTCTGTATCTTTCTTAAAGTCCTCCAAGATTTTCCTTATATATTTTGGAGCTCCTACATTTGGTGTGTATATGTTTACCAGAGTTATTTCTACTTGATGGATTGTTCCCTTAAGTATTATGAAATGTCCATCTTTGTCTCATTTTATGGCCTTCATTATAAAATATATATTTTTTGAAATAAGTATTGCTACTTCAGCCTTTTTTTTTTTCATGTCCATTTGCTCGATATATATTTTTCTATCCCTTCACTTTCAATCTGTGTTGTTCTTTTGTTCTGAGTTTGGTCTCTTGCAGACAGCATATATGTGGGTCATATTTTCTTATCTCTTAAGCTACCATATATCTTTTGATTGGCACATTTAATCCACTTACATTTAAGGTTATTATTGATTGATACTTATTTATTGCCATTTTCCCACTTTGTACCTGTGTTCCTCTATGACTCTCTCTGTTTCTTCCTTTTTGTTTTTCTTAAAGCAGACCCTTTAGCATTTCTTGCAATGCTGGTTTGATAGAGATATATTTTTTTGTCTTCTTTTCTCTGGGAAACTCCTTATTTCTCCTACCATTTTGAATGAAGGCCTTGCTGGGTGGGGTATTCTTAGTTGCAAGTTTTTGTTTCCCATTACTTGGAATATTTTTTGCCATTCCCTTCTGGCTTGTATTGTTTCTGTTGAATAATCATTTGATAGCCTTATTAGAGTCCCCTTATATGTTATTTGCTGTTTCTCTCTTGATGCTTTTAGGATTCTCTTTGTCTTTAAATTTTGCCATATTAATTACAATATATCTTGCACTTGGTCTGTTTGGGTTGATCTTCATTGTGACCCTCTGTGCTTCTTGAACTTGATTAATGTTTTCACTCATCACGTTAGGGAAATTTTCTATCATTACTTTTTTGAACAGGTTTTCCATTCCCTGTTTCTCTTCTCCTTCTGGTATCCCAATAATACGGATGTTATTGTGTTTCATGTTTTCCTGCAGCACTCTCAAAACCTTTTCTTTCTTGTTTGGCCATTTTATATTCTTTAGTACTATCTTTGAATGTTTTTCTAGTTTGTCCTCCAACTCACTTGTCTAGTCCTCTGCTTTCTCTAGCCTCTTTTTGATCCCTTCTACTGTATTTTTCAATTCAGAAATTGTATTTTTCATTTCCTCTGGCTATTACTGATAGTTTCTAAGTCCTTTTTGATGCTGGTGTAGCTCTCAGTAAGTTCCTTATAACTTTCCTGGAGTTCTTTTTAGTTCCCATGGAATTGTTTATAGTTTTCTTTGAGCTGGCTGAGCTTATTGAGAGTCTCTATCATCATTCTTCTGAATTCCGTATCTTATTGTTTGTCTCTGTTTCATTTAGTGACCTTTCTGGGGACTCTTCCTTTCCTTTTGGTGATGGACTGATTATTTTTTCCCCATTTTGGATGTTGTTGCTTGTTTTTGTCTTAGATTAATCTGCCTTTGTGGAGTACCCTTCTGTTAGGAGATTTGTGGAGTTCAGTGTTGCAGTCTTCTGGATTTTCTCCACTTGTTGGAGAAATCCACTTGTTAACCTGGGCTCTCTGGTTGTATTTTGGATTGGTTATGTATGTTCCTCCTTTCCTTCCAGTTGGTTGATTGAGAGACCCTCCTATCTTTTCTCACACACTGTTTTTGAGTTGCTCCTAAAACAGAACCAGCATTCCAAGCAAAATAACCAGACCTTCAGAGATATCTCTCCTTTAATCCCCTTTTTGACTGCCTATGAATGTAACTACATACCCATACCCTCCAAGGCAACCCCTGTTTTTAATCACACCCTCAGCTGCAACTCAGCCAGTCTTAAAAGGGATGTAGATACATTAAGACTGTTGTACAAGGGGGAAAATGGTTGTTGACTAAAGTATAGCTAATTTTGAAGGGTGCTAAAGAGTAGCAAAAATAGTAGGGATATGAGAAAGAAAACCAACTTATCTACTTCTATAGAAGTGAGGAGAAAATCAGAAAGCCTCAAGAGGGAGTGAACAGTATAAGCCTATATACATAGTTGCCACATCTACCTCCCTGTTCACTTTTAATGAGCCCTGATTGGTGAAGCCAGGACCTGTGTGCTTTTAGCAGAAAAGAAAAATGTGTAGTCCCTAGTAGTGCATCCACAAAAAAAGAAAAAAGAAAGAAAGAAAGAGAAAGAAAGAAAAGAAAGAAAGAGAAAGAAAGAAAGAAAGAAAGAAAGAAAGAAAGAAAGAAAGAAAAAGAAAGAAAGAAAGAAAGAAAGAAAGAAAGAAAGAAAGAAAGAAAGAAAGAAAGAAAGAAAGAAAGAAAGAAAGAAAGAAAGAAAGAAAGAAAGAAAGAAAGAAGAAAGGAAGAAGAAAAAGAAAGAAAGAAAGGGTTTAGGTGGCTGGGGAGGGGAGGAATTACTTGGATTGAGAACTGGGAAGAGTTGTAGCAGGAGAGTGAGTAGACTTTCAAACAAGAGTAGGAGGAGGGTCTTGGGTATTTAGGTGGATTGAGATAGGGTAGGAATAAAAATATGTGAGTTGGGATACACTATGGTATAAACAGTATTTACATAAAATGTACTAATTGTGAGGGTTGGAAGTAACTTTTAAAAAGGGTATGTTAGGATTAATAGTTCATGTAGCTCTCGGTGTAACTCAGGTGCTTGAGATTAGGAGTTATCCATTTCCTGAGTCTGCCTCTTTTTCTTGGTCAAGTCTCTGCACTCTACAGGCAAGCTGTGTGGTCTTGGAGTGGCAAGGCCTATGGCTGTCATAGTCAGGGCTGATTCTGAGTGTCAGCCCCCAGGTAGTCTGGGCCTGACTACCTGGTACTGGGTAGCCTCCAGTACCCTAGCTGGGTTTCTGAGCCACTGGTATTTTGGGCCCTCACTTCTCTCACTGGGTTTTATGAAGACCTGCAGGGTTTTCCTGTGGTGTCTATGGCTGCTCCTCCCCCTCCAGCTCCTGGAGGAGGTTCCTGCCTGTGATGAGCACCTAGCTCCAATGTGGGGTAGCCTGCAACCTTGCTGGCTCCTGTGATGGCTGGCCCTACCCCTGCAGGTCCTGGAGGAGGTAGCCCCTGTCCACTAACAGTGCTTGGGTCCCCTGGGGTAAGGCTAACCTTCCAAGCAGTCCAGCTCTTTGAGGAGTTTTTTACTACCACCTGTGTGATGCATGCCTGGTTCCCCAGAGGGCTCGCAGTGCAGTCTGCCAGCTAACACTGCTCCTCCCCCTCCAGCTCCTGGAAGAGGCCTTTGTTATCCACAATGGGCCAGTCATTTGCACCAACTCCAAGGTCCTAGCAAGCAATTTCAAGATTTTGTGGGGGCATGCATGCTAGTGTGGGTGCACAGGGCTGGGCCCTCTTCCTCACTGGGGCCCTGAGCTGCCCTCTACCAGGTGGCAAAGTGGCACAGTGGCACAGTTTTCAGCCCTCTCACCACTCTGGCTGATTCACTTCCCCACTGCCCCACTCCTGCTCCCAGTGCTTCTCTTCTCTGCCTCTGGCCCAGGGAGGACCTTCCTCTCTCTCAGTCTCTAGAGTTAGGCTCTCACATAGTCCCTTCCTTGAAGGAGTTCAATTCCTCATTCCCTCCAGAGTTTGGGCTCACTGTCCACACTTCACTGCTGAGATTTCTAGTCACCAGGGAGCCTAGAGCTGTCTTCAGTTAGAGACGCCCCTCTGGTCAGAGCTGCCACTGCCCAGGGCCAACCTTGGCCCACTGACTGGTTTGGAACGGTCTTACCTGCTCTCCTCTAGGTCTCTGAAGCCTCTGGGCTATGCCCCCCTGAGTCCAGATGCTTACTGCTCCAATTCTTAGGAACCTACAGACATCTTGTGCTCCCTATCCTATCCTCCAGCTATTTTGACACTCAAGAATGCCATCAGCACTGCTCTCTACTCTGTTGACGTCTTTTCTCCTTTGTTTTGTTTTTCATTAAAAAAAAATACTTTATTGATTATTTTTAGAAAGAAGGGCAGGGAGGGATAAAGAAAGGGATAGAATCCTCAATCTATGTTTGCCTTTCACCTGCCTCCAGCTACGGACCTGGCTTGCAACCTGGTATGTGCCCTGACTGGGAATTGAACCAGTGACCTTTGGGTTTGCAGGCCAGTACCTATACACTGAATCACTAGCCAGGGTTTTAAAGGCTTTTAAGAGCAAAAAATGCCTGATCTGACATTAGGGAAATACTCGAACAACACAGAATATAACAACAGCTTTTAAGAACAAAAGATATGTCATTTGAAATTTTTCATTCAAGTATGGATGTTGTATCAGATTTGCCTGTAGAATTTTCAAATGTATTATCAGGAGTTCTGGCAAGATGACAGTGGAGTAAGTAGGGCTGAACCAAGCTCCTCCCAAGTCGAATCTGAAATTAATTTTTTGGAGAAAAAGTCAGCTGGAATTACCAACAGACAACCAGCTAGAAAGAAGTCCTATAACCATGAACAGAACAGAAGAGGTTGCTTCATCACAACATGACTTGTAGGAATCATGGAAATGCAAGAGGGCTGGCTGGGCCCCCGCTGGAGGCAACAGCTAAAAGGATGCAGCCAGGGGCTCCACCTGAGAAGTGGGGGTTTCTGGTCCCCAAGCTGGGTGTCCCAGCTACAGCAACACAGCTGAGAGCAGAGCAGCATCAAGCTGAGAAGAACAGAAAGTCATGGAGTTTGCTAGCCTGAGAGAGCACTGGAGACAGAGAACTACTAGGGTGAGCACAATGAAAATACATTAGCACCCACCTATCATGGGAGGGCAGGAAAGACTGGAGACACCTGGAGAGAGTTTGTGGCGGTGGATTGGAGGAGAGAAATGGAGAAGCAGCTATGGGGATCATGGTCCTGACTCATTGCCCACACCATAGGCCGAGTGTCCTGGGCCAAGCTGCTACCATAGGAGGGTCCTCATAGCCCCACCTACTGGAAACAATCTGCCCCACCCAGAGATGCCTGAGCCTGGCACCTGATCACAATTCTTTGATTTGTATCTAAATAAATCTCTCCCAACCTGGTGTCTAAGCACAGATGAAATAGTTGGTACCTAAACAAGTATCTTTTTTCCAGCAGTGCCTGGGCCTGGCAGCTGATTACAAGCTCTCTGAATTACAGCTGGGTCAGTCAGCCCTGCACAGTGTCATGAAAGCCTGGCGGCTTATCCTAGATTTATTGCTTTCCAACTAAATCAGTCCTCCTCACTGAGCAGAGCCTGAGCCTGGCAGCTGAATACAAACTCTCTGACTTATAGCTGGATCAGTCACTCAGCCCTACACAGTGGCAACTGAGTTTGGTGGCTGAACTTGGACTCATTGGTTCACAACTGAGGTGGTTTGTCCTGCTCACTGGCCTCTGGGTATGGTGGTTGATCACAGATTCATTGGATTATAATTGTATCTTGCTATCTAGCCCAGTGGCTTGTGAGCCTGGTGGCTGATCACAGACTCATTGGATTACAATTGGATCTTGCTGTTTACCCCAGTGGAACCTGAGCATGGTGGCTGATCACAAACTCATTGATTTATATCTGAATCTGTCCCACCATGTTACATCTGAGCTGGGGGATAATCCATTGGAATACAACTGAAACTCTCTGTCTGGCCCAGCAGGCCCTGAATTTGATAGTGGATTTATTGATGTACAACTGAATCAGTCTGGGACTCCAAGCTGCATCTGAGCCTGGTGGTAGATCACAGATCAATAGGATTACAACTAAATTAATCCTTCCAGCCTAGGAGCTGACCACAGTCTTATTGGATTACAACAAAACCTAAAACTGGGGAGAAAAACAAACAGTCCATCGCCAAAAGGAAAGGAGGAGTTCACAGAAAGATCGCTAAATGAAACAGAGGCAAACAAACTATCAGATATGGAATTCCAAATAATGATGATAGAGAAATTAAATGAGCTCAGCAAGCTCAAAGAAAACTACAAACAACTCCAGGGGAACTACAAAGAACTCCAGGGAAATTACAAGGAACTTACTGAGAACTACACCAGCATGAAAAAGGACATAGAAACTATCAGTACGAGCCAGGAGGAAATGAAGAATACAATTTCTGAATTGAAGAATGCAGTAGAAGGAATCAACAGCAGGCTAGAGGAAGCAGAGGGTCAGATCAGCAAGGTGGAGGACAACCTAGAAAAATATGCCAAGACAGTACAACAGAATGAAAAAAGGCTGAACAAGAGTGAAGAAATTTTCAGAGAGTTGCAGGACAACATGAAAGTCAATAATATCTGTATTATAGGTATAATAGGAGAAGGCAAATAAGAAATGGAAAACCAATTCAAAAAAGTAATGAGATGAAACTTCTCTAACACGTTGAGTGAAAACATTAATCAAGTTCAGGAAGCACAGAGGGTTCCAAAGAAGATCAACCCAAACAGACCAAATGCAAGACACATTATAATTAAAATGGCAAATTTCAAAAATGAAGAAAGAATCCTAATAGCATCAAGAGAGAAACAGCAAATAACATATAAGGAGCCTCCAGTAAAGCTATAAAAAGATTATTCAACAGAAACAATACAAGTCAGAAGGGAATGGCAAAAAATATTCCAGGTAATGGTAAACAAAGGCCTGCAACCAAGAATACACCAAGCAGCAAAGATCTCAAACAAAATGGATGGAGAAATAAGGAGTTTCCCAGACAAAAAGAAGACTAAAAGAATACATCTCTACCAAACCAGCATTGCAAGAAATGTTAAAGGGTCTGCTTTTAAAAAAAACAAAGAAACAGAGATGGAGAGGAACACAGGTACAAAGTGGGAAAATGGCAATAAATAAGTCTCAATAATAATCTTAAATGTAAATGAATTAAATATGCCAATCAAAAGTCATAGGGTAGCTTAATTGATAAGAAAACATGACCCATATATATGCTGTCCTCAAGAGACCCACCTCAGAACAAAAGATAAACAGAGACTGAAAGTGAAGGGATAGAAAAATATATATCAAGCAAATGGACATGAAAAAAGGATGGAGTAGCAATACTTATTTCTAACAAAATAGATTTTACATTGAAGGCCATGAAAAGAAACAAAGAAGGACATTTCATAATACTTAAGGGAACAATCCATCAGGAAGATATAACTCATAACTCTGGTAACTATATCTGCACATAACATAGGAGCTCCAAAATATATAAGAAAAATCTTGAAGGACTTCAAGAAAGATATAGACAGCAACACACTCAGGGTAAGGATATTATTTACCCCATTATCAACAATGGACAGATCTTTCAAACAAAAAAATAACAAGGAGAGTATGGCATTGAACAACACCCTAAAGGAAATGGACCTAACTGACACACACACATACATATATGCTTCTTTAATCCCAAAGAAGCAAAATACGCATTCTTTTCAAACACATATGGAACATTCTCAAAGATAGACCCCATGATATGTCACAAGACAGGCCTCCACAAATACAGGAAAATTAAAATCATACCAAGAATCTTCTCAGATCACAGTGGCTTGAAACTAGAAACCAACCTCATGGGAAACACCAAAACCATTCTAACTCATGGATACTGAATAACACACCAACTCATGGATAATGAATGGGTTAACCGTGACATAAAAGATGCAATCAATGGAATTCTATATAGCAGAAAGAAAGAAGGAACTTGTACCCTTTGCAACAACATGGATGGAACTAGAGAGTATTATGCTTAGTGATATAAGCCAGTCAGTGAAGGACAAATATCATATGATCTCACCCAATAGGGGACAATAATGAGCAAAACTAACAACAAGCAAAACAGAACCAAGTATATGAATACAAGGAATAGGTCTTCAGTGGTCAGGGGGAATGGGGTTGGGGGGAGAGGGAGGCAGAGGCAAAGAAGGGGAGCAGTTTAGACAAGAACCTAGTATAAAGGAGCCATGGACATGGACAACATGTGGGATTGACTTTGGGGGGAATGGGTGGGTGGGGAGGGGGACAGAGGGGATCAAAAAGGGGATGGATGTAATACAACAACAATAAAATTTAAAAAAAAAAAAAAGATGCAATCAAAAAGTTAATGGAAATAAATAACAATGAATACACAACAGCCCAAAACCTAAGGGACACACCAAGTGTAGTCCTCAGAGGGAAATTCGTAGCAATACAGGCCAAACTAAAAAGATTAGAAGTGGCTTATACAAACAACCTAACAATAAAGCTGCAAGAGCTAGAGAACCAACAACAAAAAAGCCCAGAGCAAGTAGAAGGAAGGAAATCATCAGGATCTGAGCAGAATTAAATAACGTAGAGAATCAAAATACAATCTGAAGAATAAATAAGTCCAAGAGCTGATTCTTTGAAGAAATTAAAAAATTGAAAAGCCTTTAACTAGAATCATCAAGAAAAAGAGAGAGAGGACCCAAATAAACAGAATCAGAAACGACAGAAGAGAAGTTACAACAGATACTTCAGAAATACAAAGCATTGTACGAAATTACTACAAACAACTATAGGACAAGAAATATGACAACCTGGGTGAAATGGACAAATTTCTGGAAATGTACACTCTACCATAACTGAGTCCAGAGAAGCAGACAGCCTGAATAAACCAATAACAATTAGTGAAATTGAAGAAGTAATCAAAAATCTCCCAAAACACAAGGGCCACAAACCAGATGGCTACACAGGTGGATTCTACCAAACAATTTAAAAAGAACTAACTCGTATCTTTCTCAACCTATTCAAACAAATCCAACAAGAGGGAAGATTCCCAAACTCTTTCTCTGAGGCCAACATTATTCCAATCCCAAAACCAGGCCATGACACAACTAAGAAGGAAAATTATAGGCCAGTACCTCAGATCAATATAGATGCTAAGATTCTCAACAAAATATTGGCCAACTGGATCCAGCAATACATTAAAAAGATCATACACCATGATCAACTGGGATTCATCCCAGGGATACAAAGATGGTACAACATTGGCAAATCAATAAATGTAATACACCACATCAACAAAATGTAAGACAAAACCATATGATCATATTAATAGATGTTTAAAAACATTTGATAAAGTACAGCAACCATTTATAATAAAAAACACTCACCAAAATGGGAATAAAGGGAGCATACCTCAAAATAATCAAGGCCATCTATGAGAAACCTGAAATCAACATCATACTCAACAGGCAAAAACCAAAAGCTTTCCCCCTAAGGTCATGAATAAGACAAGGCTGTCCATTTTCTCCACTTTTGTTCAACAGCATTTTGGAAGTTCTAGCCATAGCTATCAGACCAAAAAAAAAAAAAAAGGAATCAAAGTATTCAAATTGGAAAGGAGGAAGTCAAACTGTCATTATTTGCAGATAACATGATAATGTAGATGAAAAACCCCTTAGACTCCACCAAAAGCTTACTTGACCTAATCAGCATATTTAGCAAAATAACTTGATATAAAGTCAATATCTGGAAATCAAAAGCATTTTTGTATACTAAGAGTGAAACATCAGGGATAGAAGCTAGAAAACAAATTCCATTTACCATAGCAACAAGAAAAATAAAGTACTTAGCAATAAATTTAACCAAAGAGGTAAGAGACCTGTACTCAGAAAACTATATAACACTGAAGAAAGAAATGAAGGAAGATACAAATAAATGGAAGCATATACCATGTTCATGGATGGGAAGAATTAACATCATTAAAATGTCCATACTACCCAAAGAAATCTATAAATTTAATGCAATCCCAATTAAAATACCAATGACATAAGTCATAGAGATAGAAAAAATACTTAAAAAAATGTATATGGAGCCACAAATGCCCACATATAATCTCAGGAAAACTTGAGAAAAAAGAACAAGCTAGTAGGAATGACAATGCTAGACATCAAACTATACTACAAGGCTACTGTCATCAAAACAGTCTGGTAGTGGCATAAGAATAGACACGCAGATCAGAATATACAGAATAGAGAGCCCAAAAATAAGCCCTGGACTCTATGGTTAGTTAATATTAGACCAAGAGATAAGGAACATAAAATGGGGTAAAAGCAGTCTCCTCAACAAGTGGTGTTCCAAAAATTGGAAAGTGACTTACAAAAAAATAAAACTATACCACCAACTTATTCCATACACCAGAATAAACTCAAGATGAATAAAGGACTTAAACATAAGCAGTGCCACCATAAAGGTCCTGGAAAAAAATATAGGCAGTAAAACTTTAGATATCCTATGCAGAAATATGTTTACTGATACTTCCCCAAGGGCAAAGGAAATCAAAGAACAAATAAACAAATGGGACTATATCAAACGGAAAAGTTTCTGTTCAGATAAATAAAACAGCAGCAAAATTCAAAGGGAACCAACTGCATGGAAAAAAATATTTGCCAATGATACCTCAGAGAAGGGTTTGATCTAAAAAATACATAAAGAACTTATGAGAGTCAACACAATGGAAACAGACAGCCCAATTAAAAAATGGGCCAAGACCTGAACAGACAACTCTCTGAGGAAGACATACAAAGCGCCCAAAGGCATATGAAAGAATGTTCAACATCACTAGCCATCAGAGAGTTCCAAATTAAAACCACAATAAGATACCACCTCACACCTATCAGAATGGCAATCATTAACAAATCAACTAACAAGTGTTTACAGGGATCTGGGGAAAAGGGAACCCTGGTGCACGGCTTGTGGGAATGCAGGATGGTGCAGTCACTATGTAAAACATCGTGGAGTTTCCTTAAAAAGCTAAAACTGGAACTGCCTTTTGATCCAGCAATTCCACTACTAGGATTATACCCAAAGAACCCTTAATCACCAATTCAGAAGAACCTACTACTACATTCATAGCAGCACTGTTTACAATGCCCAAGTGCTGGAAATAGTCTAAGTGCCCATCAGTGGATGATTGGATCAAAAAACTTTGATACATTTAAACAATGGAATACCACACAGCAAAAAGAAAATAGGAACTCCTACCCTTTGCAACAACATGGATGTAATTGGAAACTGCTTAGTAACCCTGGCTGGTGCACAGAGGATAAGGTGCTGGCCTGTGAACCCTAAAGTTGCTGGTTTGATTCCCTGCCAGGGCACATAATTAGGTTACAAGCCAGGTCTCCAGCCAGTTCCATAGCTGGAGGCAGGTGAAAGGCAACCATACATTGATGTTTATCACCCTCTCTGTCTCTCCCTTCCCCTCTCTCTGATAATAATAAATGAAATAATAATAAATGAAATGAATAATAATAAATATGTATATATGTATATGTGTGTGTGTGTGTGTGTGTGTGTGTGTGTGTATACACACACACACACACAAAAAAAAAAGAAAAGTAATATGCTTAGTGAAATAAGTCAGTCAGTGAAAAACAAATACTGTATGATCTCACCCATTACAGGAAAATAATGAACAAAAGAAAGAAACAAACAAAACAGAATTTGACATGTCAATACAATGAATAGACCTTTTGTGGGCAAGGTGGACAAGTGAGGGAGGAAGCGGAGGCAAAGAACTATATGTAAAGAATCCTGAAACACCAATTCATAAGAACTGATGTAATACCAATTCATAAGAACCGATGTAACACCAATTCATAAGAACCGATGTACCCCTACGTTCATAGCAGCACTATTTACAATAGAAAATTTTAAATTTGCATGTACATCAAATTTTTAAATTTGAGTGAGATCTACCTGCTCCCTCACTTGTTTTTCCCTTTCCCTGTAATTAGCATTGATTAGCATTGATTTACAAGGTACATGCCTACAAGTTTACCCCTTTCAATAAAAGACCTGTGGGAACAAATAACTGGGCCTTGGGCCTTGAACCATTGGCCAAATCTTCTTCCTCTCACACAGAGATGTTTGGTAAGGTTTTTGTTCATCCACAGGGGGGATTTTACTGTGGTTTGGGGTCCACCACAGTGGTAGGCCCCCATGAAGCCCCTAGGGACACTTAAATGTCCTACTTTACTGCTGAATCAATCTCAGGGCATCTGTTCAGTTGCCTTCTGCCTCTGCCCATCACCTGGGTCCTGGGAGGGTGCAGAGAGCCACCTGACATTCCCAGCTACAACTGCTGACCTGTATAATCAGCTTAGAATAATGACAGGTATGAAGCTTATTAGTGCTTAACCAGTTTAGAGCACATATTGGTGAAACTACCAAAAAGAGCTTTAAAGAAGGGTAGACTCATCTAGCTATAACTCCAGTTGCAACCTCTTGGTATTTCCATCAACAAACCATTTAAAGTCTTTGTGTGAGAAGAGTGGAACAAATGGATGGCTGCTGGTAATCATGATCTGATACCTACTGGATAAATGAAGAGGCTCACTACCACTCAAGATTGTGAATGAATAAAAACATCATGGCACTCAGTGAAGGATGAAACTGTTGTATGGTCATTCAAAATATGTGGCATTAGCAATGCCTTATATGGAACTGAAGAGAGTGTCATATATGAAGATAGCAAAGAAAGTGTTGTCAATGACTGTGAACAACTGAGCTTCATAAATTCTGACATTAGCGATGATGAGTTATTGGGACTCCCAGAAAACTAGAAGGTCTTTCCTCATTTGTTAATGACAGCGATGACGGCTCTTAATACTGTTATGGACTGCTGTTCATTTTACATTGTTGAAATATTATTTTGTTATATTTTACTAAATATTTTAGCACACCATTTGTTTCAGGGTTTTTTTTTTTTTTTTTTTTTCTTGTTTTCCTCCTCTAAACCTAGGTGCATCTTATGGTCAGGTACATCTTATAGTGCAAAAAATATGTTAAGTAGTAATAGATCCTTGCAAAAAGTACAGGATAGAAATTAAGATAATGCCAAAGAGCCCTAGTGGGTGGCACAGTGGATAAGGTGCTGGCTGGTGAACCCAAAGGTCACTGGTTCAAATGTAAGCCAAGGCACACATAACCAGGTTGCAAGCCTGGTCTCCAGCCAGCTCTGTAGCTGGAAGCAGGTGAAAGGCAACCATACATTGATGTCTTTCTCCCCCTTCTGCCCCTCTCCCTTCCTCTCTCTCTAAAAATAATAAATAAAATCTTAAAATAAATAACAATGCTGAAGAAAGTTCAGAGGATGAAAATATCTTGTAAAAAAGAAAATGCAGGCCCTGGCTGGTAGCACAATGGATAAGGCACCAGCCTGCGAACCCAAAGGTTTCAGGTTCGATTCCCCAGTCAGGGCACATAAGAAAGTTGTAAACCAGGTCTCTAGTCAGGTCTGTGGCTGGAGGCAGGTGAAAAGCAACCATACACTGATGTTTCCCTTCCCCTCTTTCTAAAAATAATGAAATAAAATCTTAAAAATAAAAGAAAAAGAAAAAGAAAATGCCACCAGAGAACAAAGATGACAGATGAGTAAAGTGGAGCTACACCCATCTTCTCCCAAAACCAAACTGAAATTACAATTTAATTGTGGAGAAATAACCCAGAAAAACCAATAGAACACCAATTGGAGAGAAGTCTTATAACCATGGACAGAACAAAAGAGGCTGATTCATTACAATGTGATAGAGTTGCCTAAAACTGACCACTGGTCACAGACTGATTGGATTAACAACTAAGGGAGAGAAACTAGGACAGTGGATCTCTCATAGTCTCGAACTGGCTGATAAGGACCAGACTAGGACATGAGCTGACTTCACCAAGCACAGAGCCAGGAAGTAAAAACAGTGCACCTCTACACCACAGAAGGTCACATCACTAAGAGAGTAAGTAAAAGCAGACCAATTCAAGAAGCAGAAACACACAAGAGTCACCTAAAATGGGGAGACAAATGGGGGTTCCTCAACAACTGGAAAGGAAGAATCCCCAGGAAGAGTATACAATGAAATAGAGATAAGCACACTCTCACATATGGAATTCAAAATAATGATGATAGAGAAGTTCAATGAATTTGGCAAGTTCAAAGAAAACTACAAACTCCAGGGGAACTATGAAGAACTCCAGGAAAGATACAAGGAACTTACTGAGAACTATGCCAACATTAAAAAGGACATAGAAGCCATCAATAAGAGCCAGGAGGAAATGAAGAATACCATTTCTGAATTGAAGAACATAGTAGAAGGAATCAAAAGCAGGCTAGGGAAAGCAGAGGACTGGATCATTGATCTGGAGGTCAATGTAGAAAAAAATTCCCAGGCAGTGTAACAAAATGAAAAAAAAAAAAAAAAAAAGAAAAA